>MU855456.1:12632-59438 GCA_033296695.1 Staphylotrichum tortipilum | reverse complement strand
CCTGGGCTCCCCGCCCACCTCCCCCCTCTCCCCAGGCTCCGGCCACCGCCTCTCCCGCACCCACCCCTCCACCCTCCGCTGCAGCATCTGCTCCTCCGACCTGGCCTTCCACTCCCAGATCATCAGCAAGTCCTTCCACGGCCGGCACGGCCGCGCCTATCTCGTCTCGCCCCCTTCCTTTCCGCCCCCGGAATGCCCCCCAGGAAAGACGGCACCGGCGATGGAGCTGATCAACACCCGCCTCGGCCGCGCCGAGGACCGCCACCTGACCACTGGCCTGCACAAGGTCGCCGACGTGTCCTGTGTGGGATGCGGCGTCGTGGTCGGGTGGAAGTACATCGAGGCGCGCAACCCGGAGCAGATGTACAAGGAGGGCAAGTTCATCTTGGAGACGAGGCGGGTGGTGGGGTTCCACAGCTGGGAGGATGCCGAGCTGTTTTCTGGTGATGATGGGGAAGAGGTGGGAAAAGGAGGGAGTTTGGACCCTTATGGTCACCACGCCGCGGAGGTTGGGTTGGGATTGGTGAATGAGAAGGGGAGGGAGAGGAGGAGCGGGGAGAGTGGGGGGTATGAGGATGAGGGTGATGGGGAGGAGGAGGAAGCGGTGGTATTTGACTCGGAGGATGAGGACGAGTGCGATGACATCTTTGCGGGCGTGTGGGATCCCAAGGTGACGGCGCAAAGGAGGAGGAGCAGAATTGGATATCTGAGGACGCGCGGGGAGCTGGCTTGAGGGTCTTGTCCTGTCGGCCAGGGCGTTGGGGACGGAGAGGTTTCGTTCACGCAACCGTCGACGACATCACGGAGCATGTTCTTTCTTTTTTCTGCTGATTCTGGCAGCAGCATGGCTTGGACGATGATTCCCTCGTTTAAGTAGCCTGATTTGCTTTCTGGCGTTAGGGGGTGGCACAGCACGGGCACCAGACTGCCTCACAAGCCCGAGGAGGACGGAGGTTTGCAACATCGATACCCAGGAGAGAAGTAGCATAGGATGATCAAGTGCGATACCGACGCAGGTAACTTGGACAGGGAACTCATAATGTTCATTACACTCTTTGAGCTTACATGAACCTTCCGGCATTCGTTCCAAACCATATCGCATGAGACAGGTTGTGGTGCATGGGCGCCAGCAGCACATTGCATGTCGGTCGTGACTCTCCACCGAGATCATCAGTCACCCATCAAATTCCCCTGCCTTCCCAGCCGTCTAGTTCATGGGCTCCTCGGCCACATAGTGCAGATACGCCCCCAGCAGCTTGATGCCCTCAATGTAGTTCCGCTTGTCCAGCTTCTCGTTGATCGAGTGGGCGCCGTCGGTAGAGCTGCCCATGGGCAGGAGCAGCACGTTCTTGCCCGTGGCCTGCTCAAAGGTGAGGGTGATGGGGATGCTGCCACCCTCACGGGTGAAGTCGGGCTGGACGCCCCAGACGCGCTCCGTGGCCTTCGCGGCGGCCGTGAAGTTCCAGTGGTTCGGGCTGGCGACCCACCACTTGCCGCAGTGCTGGGGGTACACCTTGAGGCTGTTCTTGGAGCCGAGCTTCTTGAACACGTCCTCGACGTAGCGGCACACCACCTCGTTGGTCTGGTCGATCTCCATGTTGGGCACCGTCCGGATCGAGAACTTTCCGATCACCTTGGCCGGGATAACCGTCTTGGCGCCGGGGGCCGAGAAGGCGCCCTCGATGCCGTGGAGCGAGAGCGAGGGATACCGCCAGCGGGCCATCAGGGTTGGCTTCTTGTCCTCGAAGATGGTCGTCTTGCTGCCGAGCGAGTCGTGGAGCGTCTCCATGGTGAAGGCGATACCGTCGTACAGGCCCTCCTCGTCGGCGGTCACGGGGGCGACCTGCTCGGCGATGCCCGGGATCAGGATCTTGCCGTCCGTGTCGACCAGCGAGGCCATGACGCGCACGAGGTCCGTCATGGGTTCCTGGGCAGTCCCCCCAAAGACGCCGCTGTGGAGGTCGGCACCAGGCCCCGAGACCTCGATGCTGTAGTAGTTGCACCCGCGCAGGCCGTACGTCAGGCACGGCTTCTCGGTGCCCAGCCAGTAGTTGTCGCTGATGCAAACGGCGTCGGCGTCGGCAAAGTACTTCTTGCCCTCCTCGTTGACCAGGTCGTCGAGGCCGTCCGACCCGTACTCCTCCATGCCCTCGAAGCACATCAGGAGGTTGACGGGGAAGTCGATGCCGGCGGCCTGGTGGGCCTCGATGGCGTTCAGCCACCCGAGCACGGGACCCTTGTCGTCGGTCGAGCCACGGCCCTGCATGCGGCCGTCCCCCTTAATGGTCAGCTCAAACGGCTCCGTGTCCCAGCCGTCGCTCTTCTCGGCGGGCTGGACGTCATAGTGGCCGTAGACCAGAATGGTCCGCTTGTTCTTGTCGCTGCCGTAGCGGGCCAGCACGACAGGGGGGAGGTCAAGGTCGGTGCCGTGCTGCTTGCCGAGAGGGCGCAGCTCGACCGAGGCGCCCAGCTTCTTCAGCTCGGCGGCAAGGAATTCGCCCATGCGAACGACATCGGGGCGGCGGGCGGCTTCGGACGACACGGAAGGGATGGCAACGGCCTGGCGCAGGCGCTCGATGAAGGCGTCGGACAGGGAGTCGACCTGCTGGAAGTAGCCGTCGAGCTGGGGCGCCATCTTGCGGGCTTGGTGGGAGCGGAGTGCGTCAGTGAGGTATGCTCGGGAGGTCGAGGAGGTCGAGGTCTGGGGTCGAGTTGGCGGCAGGCGATGGGCAGTTCGTGGGTAGGCAAAGCGGGCAGTGCTGATGTTGCGGCACGGAGCGGTAGTTCGGTCGAGAAAGAGATGCCGTCTGGACAAACAACGGAAAGCGTTGCTTGAAGAGAACGAGCTTGGGGAAACGAAGGGGGGAAAGAGGGGCATTGGGGGAGGAGAGGGGGAGGGTGACGCGTGGAGGAGCGCCAACCAAGTCTTAGCAAAGGAAGGTCAGCAAGTGCCTGAGCTGCCGGGCGCTGTTGCCCAGCCAGCGCCTGCACCAAGCACCCACCAACTGCCTCAGCACCACAGCACCACAGCACCAGAAGCTTATCACAGGGGCCAGAGGTGCTTGGGATGCCCCGCCCGCTCCCCGCAGTGGGGCGCGCGCTTCCCTGCTCGCTCACCCGCCGATTTCCAGCTCATGGATGGAAGGTTGGACGATTCTGTTCACCGAGCGCACGACTAGCCCCAGGCGCAAAATTTTCATTTTAATCAACACATAGATGGAATACGACCGAGAAACTTCGCTCCTCACCGTTGTGTGGTATTTCTCGACTCAATTGCGGCAGCTGAGAGCACACGGCGGGCTCGAGGGTAGGGCTTAGTTGCATTCAGGCGGCTGGGCCTGGGGCGCAGAGCTTTGAAGCCGGCGCTAGCCGCAGCACCTCCCCAAAGCTTCGACCGAATGTCAACATTCAGCTTCCTAGACACCATGCCAAAAAGCAGTCAGCCTCCCAGTTCAGGGCAATGATGGATGTGTTGTAAAATACTTGCCGACAGCAGTGTACTCGATCACGTCGTTGACCCGTCGTCCACTGAGCCAGATGGATTCGGTTCTCCAGCCCCTGAGCCTGCGACAACCAGACCAAAGCAGAACCGGCCGTGGCCTCGATGGCATCACAACCAGCTCGGTGGACATGGATGAGAGGTGCTATATATCCCAGCCCAACCATGAAGTATGGCGCAGAGCTTCCGCGGTGATTCGAACTTGGCCGCCCATCGACAACCACATTCGTTGAACACCACTCTCGTGCTCAAGGCCGACCCATCCCAAACAACAATCAGTCGCGCACATCACGGACTTCCCCATCACCTTCACCCGGTTATGCATCCTACCAGTCTTTTTTTGCCTTATGTCGGTCATCGATTACAATGCAAAGATTTATCATGTGGGGGAGAAACGTTGAAGTGTCTCCTCCACGTTGAACTTCAAGTTCGACCTGTCCGCCTCCGCGATTTCCTCGGTTCCGAGTCAATTGAAAACCTGGCATCCTTGGGATATCCAATCAATGTGAGCTCAAAAGTACTAATCGATAGCAGGGTCTCCTTATGCTTATGTCTCTCAACCGTCAGTGGCCAGTGAAGAACGCGAGGGTCTCGAGGAAAAATCCCGAGTCTGTCCCGTGGTTCGTCCGATGACCCGAGGTCCAGCCCTGGCATTCTCCGAGTGACATATCGTAATCGGACGATTAGTTAATTCCAGCGGCGAGATCGGAACGAATAAGCATCCACATTGAGTCAACACGATGATGATGGAGCGGCAGGGGCTTATTCAGCAGCCATTCAGCTGCTAACTATCAGTCGAGACTGTGAATGACTTCACTTTGATCTCGTACCTCCTCTTCAGCACGCCAGCCCCGTTTCCAGTCTCCAGTTTCAAGCAACCAGCTCAATCAAAATGCGGTCCATTGCGACATTTCTCTATCCCCACGCACGGGATAACCGGCTGCCGGCAAGCCACCCCGTGATTGTCAAGGCGCGCCTCGCCTTCCTCAAAGCAGCCGGCATCAACTTCGTTCTTCTCCAGCTCCTCTTCCTCGGCCTATTCTGCTACATCTTCGGCTCCCTGTTTCAGCAGACCAGCCACACCCACAATCTGTCCATTCTCTTTGTCGACTACGACGTCGGGGGCGCGATTGGCAACTCTGTCCGTGCTGCTTATGCTTCACTTCGGGCACCAAGCTTTCCGACAGTGGTCGAACGCTCACCTTCGCAATATCCGTCGACAACCGACTTGCGCGAGGCCGTCTGCCAGACCGACTTCTGGGCAGCTCTCTATGTCACCGCGGGGGCATCGGGTAGACTGGCGGCGGCCCTCGCGGGTGGGACTGCCGCGGCCACTTACAACGCTAGCGACGCCATGGCCTATATCTGGAACGAAGCACTCTATCCTCAAGTCGCCGACTCGTCCATCTCGGCAAACATACTGCTGCTGTCCAACACAGCTCGAGTGGAGTATAGCAGTGGCAACGGGACGGGCAATATCAGCTCCGTGTCTGGGCCCGCCTCCCTCTCGATCCTCGCCCAGCCGTGGACGCTCGTGTCCCTCGACATCCAGCCCACCCCACAGGGCTCGCGCGCCATCTACAACTCGGTCGCCATTATCCTCGTCCTGATCCAGGAGTTCTTCTACCTCGGCATCATCAACGGTTTGTCGACGCAGTTCAAGCTCTACTCCCGCGTCAACCCCTACCGCATCGCCCTCGTGCGCAACCTTAACTCGCTCGCCTACACCTTTGTCGGCTCGCTGTGCGTCACGGGCGCCATCTGGGCCTTCCGCTCCGGCTGGGACGTCAACGCCAACCAGTTCGCCCTCAGCTGGTTCACCCTGTGGCTGTTTGCGCACGCAAACTTTGTGGTTCTGGATGTCTTCACCGTCTGGCTGCCCCCGCCCTTCGTGCCCATGGCGCTTGTGGGCTGGATCAGCCCCAACGTCACCTCGGTGCTGCTGCCGTTTCCGCTCAGCCCGGCCTTTTATCGCATCGGCTACGCCCTGCCAGCACATGCTGTCTATCAGATCCTGACGGACATCTGGTCCGGAGGGTGCAACCCGCAGCTGGACTACGCGCTGCCCGTGCTGTTTGCGTGGGAGCTGCTGGGGCTGTTGCTGAGCGGGCTGGGTGTGTTCCGGCGGTGCCACTTTGCGACGATTGCCGAGGAGAGACAGGCCAACGAGTTTGACGAGCAGTTGGATGCTGCAGTCGGGCTGGAGATGGTCAAGATGCAGGAGATGCGGAAGCAGTCGCGTATCGAGCGGGAGGCTGAGATCGAGGAGCGCAAGTCGTGGCCCGAGGGTGGGGAAGGTCGCGAGGGTCGTCCTGCCACTCGTACCGGAGAGGAAGAGGAGGAGGAGACGCAAGTATTCAAGGCGCAACTGGCCGACGTCATGGAACGGGTCAACACAAGACAGAGAAGGGAGCAGGAGCAGGCGGGCGTGCCGTGCGGCTTTGGGCCGGCGTTCGATCTGGCTTTCTCGAAACCAGCGGACGATGAGAGTGAATAATGCGGGAATGGACGTCATGGTTCGTGGTTTCCCATTATGCGTTGAACACGGAGCTTACAGCCAATGCCTTGCCCCTCTCGGCAGTTATGCGCAACCTGATCCTGAAGGAACACCAACCCCGTCGCAACTCGGTCCGAGTGAAAGACTGCGAGAACCCGCGCCTCACTTACAAAGTCCCGAACGCGGGCCCCCGGACAAGTTGCTTCCCGGTCGGTGGACGGAACAGCGGATGATCGACCACTCGGCCTTCGGGTTTGCCAATCACTGCCCCTTCCGTCTCTCGAATCCCTCGACACTTCGAACACATCACAGCTCCAGGAACAGAATGACACCTTCTGCATCATGCGGGCCCATCGATGCCCAAGACATCAATAATTCTCGCGCCCCGCTGTCGCCTGAGGCATGGTGCAGGTAGCACAGGGCGGCCAGTGCTGCTTGATCCGGCAGCTGGGAGGTTTCCCCGGGTCTTGCGCCAGCAAGCTCTCCAGTCACGCACAGTCTTGCAAGAGGAGGAACCAGGAAATCCTGGGGAGGAAAAGGAACAAGCAGAGCCCAGCCGGGGAACCCCTCCCTCATTCCCTCGGTTTCGGAGTTGCGGCGAGTCACATTCTCTCGGCTGGCGTTGGGAAGTGGAGGGGAAAGGAAGAGGGGCAGACCAGGGATGGAACTCGACCATTGCTCGATCCGGAAGGCCATCAGATAAGGCCCGGCATCTGACCCCATGCTGGATGAAACACTGCCCTAATACGCCACTCGCCTACGCAGGAGCTGGGCTGCTCGGGTCTGGTGGGGCCATGTGCCTTAATAATGTGGCGCGGGTGTGGGATGAGGATGCGTTGTGTTTCTTGGGAGCACAGGGCATTGGGGGGGTTATTGCTTGGGATAGCCTGGCATGGCATTGCTTGATGCAGGAACACGCCTCACGAGAGGCTGCAGGTTCAGCTGGCATCAGCAAAGCACACACGGTGCGCACGTTGCGGCACGGCATCCATTTGGGATACCCGGTTTGCTGAGCGCAAGATGGTAACTATCATAGAGTGGAGTTGGTTTATACGAAGGCGGCTCAACTGATAGAGGCGCGGGGAGAGAAACCCTATATCAATCAAGTACACAGGAAGAGTTCACCATCTACAAGGCTTCGCCCAACACCGTATGCCGCGAATACCACCTGCCCACCTTGATCTCGCGCGAATCACACCCCCCTTGCCCCCACACGCCCCCCCTATCACTGACCAACCGTTGCCATTTGGCCGACCGCACCGGCATTTGCTGCACACTCTCCATCCTCCGCCGTTTCTCCGCAGCTCTCCCCAGTCTAAGCGAGCGGCGTCCGAGCTGTTGGCGTTGCTTCGGTTTCCGATCGATTGTGGGCCGTCGCTGTGATCACTGATGGCGCCATACCCGGTCCGTCCTGACGAGGTTGCATCCAGATATGGCGTGCATGGAGAGCACAAAGACAGTCTCGAGATCGTGTGGCCCGCTGGTCTCGGGGAGAGTGTGAAAGTGAGACCACTACGGCTGTTGTGCTCTACACTCTGGTTATATATAGGACATGAGCTTCCTCGGTCACTTCTTTGAGGGAGCTGAGACTCGATTCGCCTTCGACCATGTCGGAGTATAGTGGCAAGAGTCCCCTCACAACACACGGCAGTCATCCTACCATTCGGCAGGATGTCCGGGTGAACATCCAGAGTTCAGCTTCCATCATCCGGATCGATTGCCTCGCCCGCACTACTGATTGGAGCAGAGGGGCCTGGTAGAGTTGCATCAGAGGGTCATGTCTACCTGCCCACACTTGCCTACCCCCTGTCCCGTGCCCAACCGACACAAGTCGCATTAAGCAGCATCCTTGACCTCCCGGACCAAAGATCGGCAGACCTCGAGGTAAGCCCATTCCGTTAGGTAGGCCCCTATTCTCTCCTTCAAGTCATCGACGCACGTCTGCCAATTCTTGGCGCGTCCGACGTGCGGTCCTGCTAAACCGTGAACGACAGGTACACCCCCAACAGCCCCCTTCTACACCCCCCCTTCAACGTTCGGCCACTGCAGCTCCTGGATCGATCCGGGAGCTCCCGCTCATCTGCTCGGCCCCTCGTCCAGGCTCCACGCCGGGTGAGGCCCCGAAGCAGGAAGGTGTCTCGTTTTCGGCCTGCCGTTTCGTTCGATATTGTCAATAGAGACTGCTGGATCTCCCTTGATGTCAAAGTGACACCCATGTCACGCCCACGCGCGCCGAGTACACCGCGCCCACCGCCTGCCGCAACCGCCCCGGCCAGCCTTGGCCAGCCCCGGGCGGCCCCCCCCCCCCCCCTTGCCTGTGTCGAAAGGGGCAGGTTACGAAGAGACAGTGAGGGATCAGGTCTGGAGGCACAGCAACGTAGTTCATGATGTTGGTGAGCCATGAGGTGAACTGGATCGAGATAAATACTACGGTTCCTTTCCGACCACGAGGCATACTCTCGGCACCACCACCCTCAACAACATCTCAACCCAGCTTCAGCTTCTTCTTACCGGTCTGATCTCATCAAGATGCACTTCACCACCACCGCCCTCCTGGCTCTCCTGCCCGCTGTTCTCGCGGCCCCCACCGCCGAGCCCCTCGACAAGCGTGCCCCCATCATCGCAGCCCGGGCTGGCACCGTCGTCCCCGGCAAGTACATCGTCAAGCTGAGGGAGGGCGTCACCGACGAGACCCTCACTAAGGCCGTCAGCAAGATCGCCAAGGCCGACCACGTCTACAAGGGCGGCAAGTTCAAGGGCTTCGCTGGCAAGATTGCTGACTCGGTTCTCGACGAGCTCCGCTCTCTGCCCGAGGTGTGTGTTGAATTCAAACACCAAAGCATACCTAGCTAGGGATATATCTTGCTAACCGCCGCAAACAGGTCGAGTACGTTGAGGAGGACGCCATCTTCACCATCAACACCTACGTCTCGCAGCCCAATGCCCCCTGGGGCCTTGGCCGCATCTCCAACAGGGCCAAGGGCTCGACCACGTACGTCTACGATGACAGCGCCGGCGCCGGCACCTGCTCCTATGTGATCGACACCGGCATCTACGTCGGGCACTCGGTATGTGCATCATGGGCCCTCCTGTTTGGGCCGCGCTCCCAGCTAATAACATACCCCTGAATAGCAATTCGGCGGGCGTGCCACGTTCCTTGCCAACTACGCCGACAGCTCCAACACCGACGGCAACGGCCACGGCACTCACGTCGCCGGCACCATTGGCTCCGACGCTTATGGCGTGGCCAAGAAGACCAAGCTGTATGCCGTCAAGGTCTTGGGCGCTGACGGCTCTGGCACCACGTATGTGCCACCACCTCTCCTTAGCCCCTCAAAATCCACGCTCGGCCCTTATGCTAACGGAGTGTCCAAGCTCTGGCGTCGTCGCCGGCATGAACTTTGTTGCGACCGACGCTCCCAACCGCAGCTGCCCCAACGGCACCGTTGCCAACATGTCCCTGGGCGGCGGCTACTCGGCCTCCATTAACAACGCGGCCGCGGCGCTCGTCCGCGCGGGCGTGTTCCTGGCCGTCGCCGCGGGCAACGACAACTCCGACGCCGCCAACTACTCGCCTGCCTCGGCTGCCACCGCTTGCACCGTCGGTGCCACGGACAAGAACGACAACAAGGCTAGCTACTCCAACTATGGCTCCGTCGTCGACATCCTGGCCCCCGGCACTAGCATCCTGAGCACCTGGATCGGTAGCTCCACCGCTACCGTGGGTTTCCCCCCCCCTTCCCTTCTCTGATAGAAACAAGTCTGACATGTCGATAGAACACCATCTCGGGCACGTCCATGGCCACCCCCCACATCACCGGCCTCGGCGCCTACCTGCTCGCCCTGCTTGGCCCCAAGACCCCCGCCCAGCTCTGCGAGTATATCCGCACCATCGCCACCAACGGCGCCATCGCTGGCTTCCCCAGCAACACCGTCAACAAGCTTGCCTTCAACGGCGGCAACCCGTCCGGCTAAATCCGGGCATTTGACTCGGTGATGATGAGATTGAGCTGACCGAGCTGGGACTGAGTGAGGTTGAGCGTGGGGCGTCGCTCTTGACGGGGGACGCGCGCGAATGAGTGACTGACTGACTGGGGGAGTGGGTGGGTGTTTCCCGTGACGGAAAAGGGGGGGGTACCCGAGATGGAACAGTTTTGTCTTCTTTTGTGTTATAGTTAGTCCTTGGGCTGCCAGTCCGATGAGGAGGCCCTGGGCATTGGTTTGGCCAACCAAGAGCGTGTTTATTTCTTTCATAGAGCATCGCGACGAAATCATGATTTCAAGAACAGTTCCGTACCCGCGTGACTGAGTCCCCCTTCAGCGTTAAATCCTCCTTGCTTCGGCTGCTCATCAGCAACCAATCTCATCAATTCACAGGGTCTAGTCCGTCTCATGGCCAATGAACTAGAGATAGAGAGAAAATAGTACAGTCGATTATTACAACTGGCCGTGCTGACCGACGGTACTCCCTACATCACAAACAACGAACTGCCTGTAACCTCTGCGTTTCGGGGTTCGCGCGGGCCCTCATGCTCAAGCCCAATATTCGATCACAAATTCCCCGTCATGAGAAACGGTTTAATAGATCCCGGGAATGAGCGACCACCGGGTCTTGCTCTTGTACAGACGCCATTGCTCGCCATACTAGAAGAAACAATCTGTCAGCACTCGTTCCATAACCTCTCTCGACCCGGGCTCGGCATCGACTTACACGCTTCGTGCAGTAGTTGTCCAGCACAGGAACCCCGCGCGTGACGAAGTCCCTGAAGAAGAACCAGAACACAATGCCGCCCCAGATCGGGCCGCCAGCCGCCAGGGCGTAGCCTGACCGCCACACCGTGTAGGCGCTGTAGTTGATATGCCGCGCGATGCTGAACAGGCCGCCGGTGTAGGCCTTTCCCTTGTTCTCGGGGCGGGCCTTGAACCGCCACCGCTGCAACTCCGAGACGCCCTCGGCGATCAGACCAGAGATACACATGGCAGCCCCGAGGAGGAAGGTTGGCGAGAGGGTGTCCGGGTCGGGATGGGCAGGGGCTATAAGGCCAACCCGAGAGAGCAGCGCGCTGGTGGCGGCCGGGATGAGCGGCGCAAAGATGGGGGCGATGGTCGAGGCGATGCTGTTGAACGAGTTAAAGATGGTGTTGAAGAGGGATATGCCCGCGGCGCTGCCTAGGCTCATCTCGTTCTCGGTGAGGAAGATGGCCCAGAGGCCTTGCTTCAGCCAGCTGCCGAACGCAAAGAACAGCAGCAAGCGCGGCTGCAGCGGGAGGGCCGCAAGGCTGGCGAGGATGGGCGCGGAGGAGCCGGTTGCCAGGGGCGCGGGGAGCGTCGGGATGCCCAGGAACTGCAGCAGCGGGTTGGCGGCATGGTGGGCGAGGAGGCCGTACTGCAGGGCAACGTCGGCGCCGCGCAGGCCGACGAAGAGGGCCAGTCCGCTGGGGGTAGGCCGCTTCACGCGCGAGACGTTGTCACGCAAGCTGGGCTCGGGTTTCGCCATGGTGTGTCTGTCTTGGCTCTGTCTGTCGAGATACAGGCTAGGCTCTGGAAAGAGGTTGCATCAGGAAAAAAGGAAAGTTCTCAAACAGCACCGACTGGAACGTCGTGTTGGCTTTGCCCAGTTCCATGCCCACGGACATATTCTGTCGGGTCTCGCCAGGCCCGATCCCCGACCATTAATCATCATTACATGCCTGTCAGAGGCTTTGTTTGACAGGCAAATTGGTAAGCGACCCGCTTGAACGGGGTTCAGCGCCTTTCAGGCTAAGGGGTAACCTTCTGGCTGCATGCCAAGCAACTGTCATCCCAGGCACACACATTCTCTCTTCGTTGAATGGGCGCTGACACTAAGATGACGTAAAGTCAGTAAGCCTCATGCGTTGGTGTTGAAGGACGTCTTTGAGGATACGAGCAACGGGGCCGACCAGTCAATGTATCCGGGTCGAGTATAACTATTGTGACCATGGCTCGCTTTGATCAAGTTCCGGCCTCGTTCCGGATTCATCGTCTCGCAGCAACAACAAACCCAGAACGAATCGAAGCAACAGCAACGAAGCCAACAACCCTAAAACCATGTCGAAACTCATCACTGTCTTCGGGGCCACTGGCAACCAGGGGGGCTCCGTGATCAAGCACATCCTCGCAGATGCTGTCTTGTCCAAGGAGTTCAAGATCAGGGGTATCACCAGGGACACATCCAAGCCGGCCGCCCAAGCCTTGGCCCAGAAGGGTGTCGAGTTAAAGAGCGTATGTCTGCTATTCCTAGAAAAGGGGGTTTGGCTTTGAGGAGGATGCTGACACCCGGTCTTTCAGGCGAATCTGGACTCCAAATCCTCTGTTGTCGAGGCTGTTGCCGGATCACACACCGTGTTCCTCGTGACAAACTACTGGGAGTCAAAGGACGCCGCAAAGGAGCTTTCCCAGGGCAAAAACGTCGCCGACGCGGCCAAGGAGGGCGGGGTCTCGCACATCATATTCTCCTCGCTGCTCAACGTGACCGAGACATCTAGAGGGCGACTGACCCACGTCCCTCACTTCGACGCCAAGGCCGACATCGAGCAGTACATCCGGGGGACGGGCGTTCCGTCCACTTTTGTCCTCCCGGGGTACTTCATGTCGAACTTTACGCACATGCTCCGCCCGAAGGAGGACGGATCACTCACGCTCGCCTTCCCTGTCAGCTCTCAGGCCAAGTTCCCTCTGCTCGATGCCGCGGGCGATTATGGTAAGCAGCAGTCCGCTTCACGGCAGCTCTGTCAGCAGTCCATCTAACGAGTCATTCCACAACAGGCAAGTTTGTCAAGGCCGCCATCAAGCACTCGGCATCTTTGAACGGCAAGCGTGTCTATGCCGCGTCGGACTACTACACGCCCGAGCGCATTCTTGCCGATGTCGAGGAGGTTACCGGGAAGAAGACTGCCTACGTGCAGCTCACGCCCGAGCAGTACAAGGCTGCCCTCCCCGCGGCCACGGCGGACGAGATGCTGGAGAATCACCTCTTCATCGAAAAGCCGGGGTACTTTAACGGGGAAATCCTGAAGGAGAGTCTGGACTTGTTGGATGAGAAGCCGACGACGTGGAAGGAGTTTATCACGAAGAGTCGCGCGTTCCATTGAATTTTGTACATGGAGGATGTTAGAACCAAGGCACCACCTTGGGTCTGACCGCAGTCAACACCAGTGGCTGAGCCACACGCTATGGTAGCAACGGCCTCAACAGAAGGCCGTGGAAAGGATCACAGCGGCAGCCATGATGATATGAGGGCACCATGGGAGGCCCCAGCAGGAGGGACCGTGGGCACCAGGCGGCTATAAAAGGGTGAGGACCACGCCCAGGGCAACACACAGGACAGACCACTTCCACAATTGAAGAAATTCCCAACACCACACACATCGTTATGTACCCATTTTCCAGTGCCTTTCAGTGCCCCCACACAACCACTGTAGTGGTTCGATTCCGCTGTTCCAACAGAGGATATCCACGAGTGCCACAGTCACAGTTCCAACCAGCAAATTCATAATGTGTTTGCGTAATTAGTTAGTTATTGTGAACATCCGCTGTAAACAAGAATTAGTCAAGCCAGTTCAGGGGAACACTCAGGGGAACCAGCTCCAGAAGATCCAGCCCTTGTGGCCCCGTGACCTGACCCCTGACACAGCCCTGGCCAACCAACCCAAAGTCGCAGCTCCAGCGCATTTGTCATTTCCACAGCGTCGGCCAACTTCGGACTCCGAACCCATCCGCTTGCTCATCACCCAACCTCAACAACACACCCCGGTTGAACGGTGAACCTCCACCACAATGCCCACCAGCACCAGCACCACACCCCACCTCGACCCCGAGCTCTTCGAGCTCTGCGTCCGCTCCTTTGCCCACATCCCCCCCACAGATGAGAACCACACCGTCGCGGCCGCCGTCCGCGGCCGCACCGGCGAGACTTTTGTTGCACTCAACGTCTACCACTTCACCGGGGGTCCCTGCGCCGAACTCTCCGTCCTCGGCGCGGCAGCGGCTGGCGGGGTATTGGCTGACGAGATCGAGACGATCGTTGCTGTGGTCCGAAGGGAGGGGGATGTGTTTGGGGTGATTAACCCATGTGGGAGGTGCAGGCAGACGCTGCTGGATTATAACCCCGGGATTAAGGTGATTGTGGTGGATGGGGAGGGAAGGGAGGTGGAGGTTACGGTGGGAGGGTTGATGGTGTATGCGTATGTTTGGGGGGATGGGAATACGGGGAGGAAGGAAGAGAGGGAGGCGGTGGAGGTGTCGACGGGGTGAGGGGAGTTGAAGAGGGGTTGGTGTATCGATCATGAACATGTCCTTGCCCTTCTAGCTGTTGTTCCGTATGACAACATGCCAGTGTTATCCTCTGCCCGCCTTGAGCAGTTCATTAAACAGTTGAGAATACTTCCCCCCTCTTGTGAGCCTCTGCCATGCCGCGCGTTCGGCTGGCATCATCAACTTGAGGCTCCCGCAGGCTGTGGGGCAAATCATTGCCGCCCAAACCCCGTCAACTCTACACTCTATCCTTGGCCTCACCACCAATTAACTATCTCTCCCAGGAAATTTTATTATTTTCCCACGAGTTGCAGAGGGAAAAGCGAGAAGGCTTGTGGCTCTCTATTAAAAAGCCCCCAATCCACCCGATTCAGCAACTGTAAAAGCCTGCTTAGCATAGTGGCTAATGCGTTGCACTTGTATCACTTCGACGATATGCAAAGATCACAGGTTCGATTCCTGTAGTAGGCATTTCTTTTTCAGTTTTTGTCCCCGCGCTGACCATTTTTCACTGGCAAAGGCGAGAGCAAAACAATGCTGTATCGTCTTGCCCCCGAGCCCGAAGCATCGATGTGGCTCAATAGCCCCAAGTGAGGCTGGTGAGGATGGTAATGGCGTGCGTGGGCTTCATTCAGGTCTCAGACACTGCCATTGCTGCAATATGAAACTGCCTGCACCAAACCCACCAGTGATGAATCATCCTCTTCCGGGTCTCTCTGATTATCATATGGTCTAAACGTCATGCCCAGGGAGGCAACCTTCTGGAAGCTAATCAAAAGGGTAGGACAGGAAACCTGCAATTGAACAACCGAGCATCCCTATTGTTGATGTTGTGTTGCAATGCAGCACCCAAGCTTACATGTCGTACGGGCTAAAGATGCCCTGTATTTTGGGGATGAAACACGTTTACCCGGGCTCTGGGTTTCCCGCTGCGCTGTGGTCCTACCCACTCAACACTACTGATACACACCCTCCTGCATGAACCACTGCCGCCAGCATGCGCTGAGCACTGGCAGCCAAGGACAAGTTGGGAAAGGGGGGTGGCACAACACAGGGTTGCCCTGCGCCCCCCGGGTGCTCCCGTCCCGAACCTTCGCTTACCATGGGTGGCCGCTCACACTCGGCCGGTTGCTTCTCTGTAGCCGCCGGATCCGGGCCACTAAAGCGCGCCAAAATTAGGACCGCCGCGTCTACGCGGCGCCCTCTGTGGCCATAACACAAGCGCCGCATGGCTCGCTTGTCCGAAATAGTGGCCGTGTGCTCGGCGACGACGACATTGATTACGCGCGGGAGGCCTCGCTGGATAGGAAGCGCGGGTGCGACGGACGGAGTTCGATACCTCGGTTGTGGCTCGAATTAGGCGCACACTAGGGGACTTAATAGGTCTGGTATAGGGTCATGGATAGGGACCAGCCCTGGGAAGCCCGTGGCTGGGGGCGGTCTTCCCGGGGCATCGTCAGAGGCACGGTTCAAGTGGCTGGAGCAGATTGTCACATGTTGATCAAAGTTGAATTCGAGCTTGAGACTGGAATAGAATGTTGCAAAGAAAGATCATCGAGAATCAAAACAGCAGGAGGAAATCAAGCCAGATGAAAGCAAGTAGGAGATCAAGCAAGCAAGACGAAAAGGAGAAAGAGCAGTAAAAAAGAAAAGACAAGATCCTTCCCATCCTCTAAGTCCCGTCTAAAAGTTCGTAACAGTAGAAATAAGACAGACAAGAGAAGCGAAGCCCGTTTCCCAAAAACCAAAGCAACCTCCCAACAAGGGCTCTCTTGCCCGGATATCAAAGAAACCCAGATGACCTGCCATCTAATCCTAAATCCAGAAACCCCATGCCTAACCCTGCTGAAACAAAATATCAACCCAAACAAAAAAATCCAACAAAACACACCCCTTTAAGAATCAAAAATGGCTCCATAAGCCGGCACCCCCCTCGTCTCCAACCCATAGACCACCTTCTTGGTAACCCTCTGATTCGAAATGATGACCACCGCCTCCCCCTTCCTCCTGACCCCGTTGACCTCCCTCCCCTCCTCACACACCCTGTACGCCAACCTCACCAGATCGGGCCGCCTGCTCTCCTTCCCGCCCTTGCTCGTATCAATCACCACTGCATTCGGATCCGTTTTATACACCAACTCCACCACCTCCCTCCCAAACGTCTTGACAGGATCCTTGGTCGACCAGATAATCCGCACCGGGTGGCCCGGGTTCTGGACAAACAGCGACAGGCAAGGTGCGATGCCCGACCCCGTCGCGACAACCACGCACGGCGTGAACAGCCCCGCGACGCGCATCACGCCGAACTGGGGGGTGCCCCGCGTGTAGATGTGTTTGGGCGGGGAGGCGATCATCTTGCGGGTCCAGTCGCCCGCGTTGGAGATGATGACGGAGAATCCGCGCTCGCCGGCGTGGGTGAGGGTGCCGGCGGTCGAGGGAGCGGTGAGGGCGTGGGATTTGAGGGCCGCGAGGGTGGGGACGACAATGTCCTTCTCGGAGTCTTTCTTGGCGAGGGTCAGGGGGAGGGGAGTGGTGGTGTGGCAGGTGCAGCCGGGGCAGTGGGAGGGCGTGGCCGGGGCGGCGGGGAAGGGGATGACGCCAAAGGCGTGGGTTTCCTTGAGCGGCGCGTCGGTCAGGCGGATGGCCTGGCCGTAGTGCACGTCGCGGTACTTGAAGTTGAGCTTGACGCAGTGCTGGGAGAGGACCTCGGCCTCGACCTCGCGGCGGCGCAGGCGGGTCCAGGGGTAGAGGACCAGCAGGGTGATCGCCACGAGCATCCAGAAGTTGGGTGAGACGAGGAGCGCGCGGCCAAAGGGGGCGCCGCTGGCCCCCGTGGCGTCGGCCGCGAGAAGCATCGTCTGCGCCCAGAAGAGCAGCACGGCCAGCCAGCCCATGAAGCGGTGGATGCCCTCGAACCAGTTGTGCATGACGCGCCGCAGGTGGGGGTGCGCCGAGATCAACATGGACACCAGCAGGAAGAGGATTAAGTAGCTGACAAAGTAGATGTGGCTGCGGACCGCGGTGAGGGAGTCGGCGCGCTGGAAGTCGAGCGTCAGGAGCACGAGGAAGGCGAGGTACCAGAAGGTGGCGGCGACGGCGCCGCTGCTGTGGATGCCGCCGTACGAGTAGACCTTTGCGGCGAGGGTGCGGAGGCAGAGGGGGAGGTTCTTGGTCCAGGTGCCAAACACCCAGAACATGGCGTTGACAACGTGCTCATTGCGCACGAGCATGGCGGCGAGGATGTTGGCTGTCACGGCGATGCTGGCCTGCTGGTAGGTGAACTGGAACTGCTCGCCAGAGATGGCATGGCGGGCGATGAGAACGGCCAGGGCGGCGATGTTGCCGAGATAGACGAGCCCGAATATGCGGCGGTAGACGGATCCAAAGTTCCAGCGCAGGTAGCGGTATAAGCGTGGGCCCTTCTTGGGCGGCAGTGCGGAGGTGCTGAGGCCATGGCTCTCGAACGGGTCGGATGAATCTTCGGCGAGGAGGGCCTTTGGTGCTTTGAATTCCTTGGACTCCAGCGGGGGTGTGCCCGCGAGCGTGGATGAGGACGAGTTGACAGACCCCGCGGCCTCTTCCTCGTCGCGCGGCGGGCGAATGACGCTGGTGCGGACGCCGAGGAAGCTGCTCCTGATGGGCCGCACGCTCGAGTTGTCATCGCTGTGGTCGGACTCGCAGTCTGAGACGTCGGTATCGCCGAGGACGGGATATGTGGAGAGGGGCAAGGGAGGGAGGGGAGCCGCTGTGCGGGGTGCGTGGAAGGGGAGCGCGTGGCTGGGCATAGATGCGGGGCGTGTCGGTCTTGGGCGGCGAGGGGGGATGGACGGTGAGGGGGAGGCAGGGCGCGGGGGCCGGATGGGCCGTGTTGGGGGCGTCAGGTTTCTTGAAAAGGAAGCCATCGTAATGGGCTGAGACGGAGTGGTGATGGTGTTGATCGGCGGGGTCGCCACACTGGTCTGTGGTGGTGAGACGATGGCGAAGAGTCAAAGGGGTCGAGTCGGTGTGTGTGTTGGTCAACAACTCCTTGTCCTTGTCTGGTGGTAATGTCTGAAGTCGATGAGATGAGGCCGAGGAGGTAGCCTGGACTTATAGACATTGGAGATGTGTGAGATGTCTTCACATCCCGATGCCCAGTCCATGGGTGAACCCGCCGGCGGCCCGCCATGGACACCATCATGTGTTGTTCATGCACCGGTGGCCCGCTGGATGTCCTTGGAATAGAACCGGTCCACCAGAGGAGACCGGCGAGGGACGATATCAGGAGGCGACATGGCCCGGTGTTTACCCCTGAGGGCGACATGGTACGACTATGTGGCCTCGCAGGTCGCCATGGGTCTCGCCCAGACGGTCCGAAGGGGGAATCGCGGTGCACGGGTCATGCCCGAAATAGGTAGGGTGTAGACCGGCGAGGGTAGGAGGTGGACGCTGGAGGAGGTCGAGACGGGGAGGGTGTGGTTCGCGTGCGTCGACAGGCTCGCCGGCATTCCGGTCCCCGTGGATCGGCTGAGAAGGTGTGGCGCGGCTCTGGGAGGCAGGGGTACGTGTACGTATTCCGCAGGTATCATGGATGCATGGAGGAGCACTGCGCGGGTACTAGCTGCATGGCATCCCCCCAGATGCTCCATGACGCAGTCGTGTTGTATACATACCCTGCAGTACCGATCTCGTGCTCTCCTGCAAGGTCGATAGGGCGGGAGGGAGGCTGAACCAAGGTCGGGTACCATGCATGCACGATATTTGGAGACACGGGCTGCAACGAGGGACGGAGACAGGGGGTGGGGGAAAGGGGGGCTCGCCTCAGGGTGCTACTGGACGGCGGGAGCGCTGGAAGCAACGTCAGGTCCCGCTAAAACAAACGGGAGAGGCGGGGGGAGGAGGGATCTGCGCCATGGAAGGCTGCAGCCCAAACTCGTGGCAGAGAGCCCGATCGGATCTTCGCCAGGGGGGGTCGGTTGTTTGGTTGCGCGCCCTGGCATCGTCCAGCCAGCCTCCACACGCAGCACACGCAGCACAGCAGCACCGCCGTGTTGCGGCTCCACGTTGTGACGAACACACTGGCATGCATCGCATGAAGCTGTCACGATCGACAAACCCCGGGAGTGCTAGGTCCCGTCGGCGCAGACAAAGAGCTTGGAGCTTGGGGCTGGATACCAAGTCTGGCGGCTCAACATCCAACGCCGTCAACAGTGCGCAATAGTCGGCTGCAGCTCTCTAACTCAGTGCTGGCGACACCCAAAAATGGCATTCCTCGGCTGCAGATGCTGCTTCGATTGTCGCCGTCGCCTTGTGAAAAACCAGACGGGCAGACAGGCAGACAGACGCGGCTGCCACCCATTGACGGCCATCCATAATCGACCACCCATCGGCCATTGGCGCTCAGTCATCGACCATCGACCTGTCGCTTGCGGCTCTGGAGATCAACGTGTTTATTCTTGGAAGTTTCCGTGGCCTTGGCGATCGAATCAGCAGCAAAATGCGGGCAAAATGCGATTGTGGGGCAAAGACTCGGCTGCGACCCCAAAAATAATCCGGTCTAGGGGACAAGCAGCCCACCACCTCAGCCATGCCACAGACACCTCCGGTTACGACCCGCCTCCGCCAGTCGTCGCTGTCTTTCCATCGCTTCCACACACATCCGTTCCCGACTTCTCGGTCCGTTGGCCACCCGTGTGGCTTGTCCGTCAAGCTGCTGGCCAAAACAAAGACCTTGGTCTGGCGCAGCGCCTGGAGCACCAAATCGGTACGTCCCATCCGCCTGCTCGGCTCAATTTACCTGGATCTGCGGTCGTGTGCTGCTGTGGATTTTGTGGACTCGGTTCATTTCGTCGGGGTCGCCCAAATCCAGTAGGTGCCACAACATCCTTCTGTTCCAAAACAGCTTCTGTCGCTTCCGTCGCACGCGCTCCCGTTTCCCGCTCCCGCTGCCTGATATTGCTCTGGTCGCCGCGTCTCTTGACTGCCGCCAACACGCATATTTTCCCGGCCCAGAGCACCCTCGTAGCCAAGACCCATTGGCCGCCGCACCCCGTTTCCCCTTGTTGAGATTGGCAGACGCCGGTAGTTGTGGACGGTGCTGCTACATTTATCAAGACAGCTGTCCCAAACCCCGTCTGAACTCGGTTCATGATACCGAGCAACGTGCTGATTTGCTGGGCACAAAACCCTACGGCCTCAACTATCGGCTTTTCCCTGTAGATATTGGCATGGGTGGCCGGCGTCAGCGCGCTTAGCAAGCCTTTGTCAGGACGATGTCCAGGGAGTTGAGGAACACATCGCGGTTGATGTCGCTCCGGATCCATGATTAATCCCATGTTTCCTTTCGAACATCATCGCCCACTGAGCCGCCCAAAGCATGCTCGATGAGCATCAGGCTCTCACCCAGTCCTCCAACCCAGACAGGCTTTCCTTGCTTCCTGAGGCTCTCGCCACAGATGATCGTCGAGATACCTGTGTTCGATAGCCGCGCGTGCATCTCGCTTAGTACTGAATTAGACCACCCCCTCTTACTGCATGCGTCCGACCCGTGTTTTTGCTCCTCATCTTGCAGCCAACAACCAACACCCACACCCATGCTCCTACGCCGGGCCATGCTTTCAACCAGACCGTCGGGATCCATGATCGACCCGGCCCCCCCAAAAAAACACATGAAACCCAAAAAAAGTCCCGATGTGCATGTTTATCAACAAGAAATTGGCCGAGAGAAAGTGGGTCGCTTACCTGCTCCTGACAGAGCTTCCCCTGAAGAATACATGGACTCGACAGCGCCAGACCTCGGGTTCAGGATCTGGTAGTTAACTCAGGGGCCGACGTTAGCAAGGTCGGCGACCACCTGGTCCAGCTTCGCTGCAATATCAGTTGGGCGACGGCTTGAAGCGAACGACAACCCTTGCACAAGGCGTCGATGGCGGCTCTTGCTGCCAACAGGCTCTCCAAATAACAACACCATGCATCGTCGAGGCCGGTGTAGATGTTCCTCGACCGCTCAGGAGGCCAGTATCAATATCTCCGCATCAGCCGCTGCAGTTGAAAGGGGCAGGACAAGAATAACTCGGTAGAAAGGGAAATATCAAGCGACGGCGGACATATTGATCAGCTTGAACCAAACTCTTGATCCCCGGCGTGCAGATATACTGCACCCTGTCGCTATCGCCGAAGAACCGATAACGGTTGGCGATGAATAGGTCCTTTGCCCGATATGATCCGAAGTTGTTGGCGATATATCACCTCTCACGCTTACCAGCTATCACGGCCCCAGTGGGCCTCAAACCGTGCCATGCAGGTTGGTCTCACCAGACGCGCATGGCGATGACAGGGTCAATGGGATGTCATCGCCGAGCAGAGCGGACCGAATGGGCGGACTGGGGTGCCGGCCACTCATTCCTGCACTCGGTGTCCATTCAGCGTGCGTTTTATTGAGGGAAAGTTGAAGGTGGTTTGCCGGCGTGGGGGGAAGAACTTGAATTGAGTTGAAGCAGGGAAGGGAAAGATCCATGCCCCACCAGAATGGTGACGGACCAGGGTCCACGTGGTTTTGCACGTGCCCTGCGCCTCTGGGCAGCGCACCTGCCCCAGGTGGTCAATGCTCCATGGCGGCTTCTGGCTGGCCAAGCTCCCGCGAAAGCGAGTGCAGCACGACGACACAATCGACGCCCGCAATTGGCACTGCAACAGCTTCAATTGCAGCCCACCATGGCCTCCGACTCCGAAGAACCGCGGCGTGCGTCTTCCAGACCTTCCCCGCCGTTTATCTTTTCCAGAGAAGCACAACAGACTGACGATGACGGACCACAGGGGCGACCCGCGAGGAGATGCGCGAGGCGAGACTCCCGCTGGCCTACCGCGACAGCTGCGCCCATCTCCTGATCCCCCTCAACCGCTGCCGGACCGACAACTTCTTCCTGCCGTGGAAGTGTGTGGTACGAAATTGAGCACCCCGACCCGACCCAGCCCAGCAAGCAGACGAGCCAGAGGGGGAGGCGAGGCGAGGGGAAGGAAGGCGGGGCAGGAAAGGCCTCGCCTCCCCCTCCCTCCTCCTCGTCCACCTCAGCGATGGACTGACACTCCCCCCGAACCGCAGGACGAGCGACACAGCTACGAAAAGTGCCAGTACCTCGAGTTCAAGAAGCGCGTGGCCAAGATGGACGAGCTCAGGGAGCGCAAGGGCGGCGCCCGCAGCAACTGAGCCGGCAACGAACGACCACGACGGGACGGATCGGGCAGTCGGGGGCAGACGGACAGCGGACGACGGACGGCCTCGGCGTGTACATACATATGTGGGGGCGGCAGTGGCGGCAGGGAATGGTAGACGCAATACACTGCATCGAATGTTCAGGCTGGGTTGTCGAGTCTTCCGGTCCTCACAGGTTGCATCTGTTCTCGACCCCGCGGTGGACATCACAAAATGCGGATGGCCGCGAAGCTGGACTGCGTTGCAATCAGAAGCTGCCCCCACGATGCTCCAGACCTAACCACCAAACTCACCAGATCTCCGGAGTTGACGCCGCCATTCCCACACGGCACCACAGCGCCCAGGCAGGTCCAATGCTGGGCACCGACCAGTTGGGTATTGACGAAGCAAGCTTCAACGTTCGGCTTGCAGCAGGAACCGTGGGGAACTCGTGGCTCCAACATCTGATAGGGTTTCCGAGCCCGACGATGGTCTGAACCAAACCTTGCCGACGGGATCCCCGACGGCCATGCTCCTTCCTCGACGCAACCCTCAGGGCTCAGCCCTCTCTTCACATGCACCAACGCCGCCTCTTCCGCAAACATGCAGCCGCCAGCGTCAGTCGCCAAGGGTTCTCTTTTCTCCGCGCTCTCTCCGGCGTCCCGTGGGGTATGACGCGAGAGTGGCTGCGTTTCCCCCCGCTACCAGTCCCGTGTGAGTGGGACCCCCCGTGGTTTCCAGGCCCAGGACGCGGCTCGCTCGCGAGGCATCATCGCATCTGTGCGACTCGAACCGTGTCCGCGGAGCTGTCACTGATCGGGCCATGGGCGCAGGTTATCGGATCCAAGGCACGCCCATGCCACATCTGCCCGAGCCGGCGGGCCAGACTAGTGAAACGGTCCCGATTATGGAGGTGCCGGAAGCGGGAGGGCTAGGAAGAAACGGTCGGTCGGGCGGGGGGGCAGTGGATGGAGCTTTTGTTGTCTTCTTCACTTCGGCCCCCAGGACCCGAGTTTCCGGGTGACGCTCCGCTGACCGTTATCCGGTGTCCGTCTCACCACATGCTCGCACGGAAGATATAGTTATTGTGATTTCCAGCTTAAACTCACGCCGAGGAATGGGATTCTTCGCAGCAGGTACGTAGCAAGATGGCCAGCGTGATCAAGATCATGGTTTTTCAATCAAAAAAACGGTTCATGGCCCAATCAATTCGTGGCCACGCTCACAAAAACCAGACCATCACCGTCCGAGAGGCGGGTCGGCCAACCTCACGGGTATCACATCACGTCTGAGGCCCTCGGCTACCACCTCCGGGAGAAGCCGGGTGGGTTGCAAAGCAGGTTGTTGCACTCGCTGCCGCGGGGCCATCACATCACAAAGGGGGGGGTGCAGACAGAGTCGATCCATCACTGCTTACAAACGGCACTGCCAAGGTGAACCAAGGGAACACGGGAGCTGAGCAGAGAATCCAGCGTCGAACCCGCGAAGAAATCAGGAATTGTTGGACTGTGGGAGGTCCGGGTCCGGCGCACACAGGCAGAAATAATAAACGGATGAGACAGGCCGTGGGTTGAGTTGTGTTGGACAAGGGGAACCAGAACGTGGCTGGCGTGTTGGGCCCCCCGTCCCAGAACGGGACGGAGGAGTGCAGATCGCGAGATAAGGAGGCGCCCGGCTGATCCCAGTATCAGTGATTCAGGCGTGCCCGTTGGTCTGGAAGCGTGAGGGACCCGTCGTCGTAGGCCCAACGTTGCAAGGATCCTGATGAAAGGCTGAGTGAGCTCGTTGAGGGAAGCATCCAGAGTCTAGATCCGACGCGGCGCTCGATGGGGGGACGAGGCAGGTTTTTATCCCCCGCGGAGATGGTGCCGCCCTGATAACCACGCCTCCTTCGAGCCTGGCTATCGAACCCCAGGCCCGCATCCACGATAACGTTGTGGGCAGCAGGTCGGTCGGCAGCACCAGTTCCCAGCCCAGCAGCGCCGCTGCATCTTTATCTCTGCCAAGGGCGGCCCCTGTCCAGAGCCTCAGCCCAAAAGGAGATAAGCCCAGATAACGGGTGAGACAGCTGGGGAGGGCGTGGTGGTGTGTGGCAGGGCTGGCGTGGGCTGTGGGCTGTGGGCTGGGGTGGAAAAGGAAGGGGGAGCAGGGGGCGTGGTAAAGGCTAAGGGGTGGTCCAAAAAGGGCTAAGGGGTGGGGGTTCCCGGCGCGCTGCATGGCGTGGGATGGAGATTGGGGACGCCATCTCCTGAATCGTTGTCGGAGATGCACAATTGCAAGCACACATCTGAGGGATTGCCCATCGGCTGGATCGCCACCACGCACCCTGGTTGCCGATGGCGCGCCTCCGATCTTGGCATCAAAATTGTCTCGGGTTGGGACCAGGAGTACATGGGTTGCGAAGGGGAAGCTCGAAATATATAATATCGAAGAGGACGGGGGCCCCTGACGTAACTATATCATTCAACAACAACTCATCTTCGCCTCGCCACGCCCTCGGTGACCGGCACCAAGACTCATACAAACCTCGCCTCGCAGCCACAGCTTAGGTGCCACACGCACCTTTGTCTCGCCGGGATGGGCTTCAAGGCCTCGGATCTCTGGCGCGCGCC
The DNA here is from genome assembly GCA_033296695.1 of Staphylotrichum tortipilum. NCBI lineage: Eukaryota > Fungi > Ascomycota > Sordariomycetes > Sordariales > Chaetomiaceae > Staphylotrichum > Staphylotrichum tortipilum. The sequence goes on along the minus strand of MU855456.1, from coordinate 34,386 downwards.
AGTCCTCAACCCCGTCACTAAGAAGGCCCGCGCCGTGCCCGTCTTCAACCCTGTTGACCCCCATGGCCGCGTCTTTTTCTTCTCGTGGCTCGGGTTCATGCTGGCCTTTTGGGCCTGGTACACCTTTCCGCCGCTGGTGTGTTACACCCCGTACTCTGCAGCGATTTCCAAGTGAGAGTGCCTCTAACACCACCGCCAGTTGCCCGTCACTATCAAAAAGGACCTGGGCCTCGCGTCCGAGCAGGTCGCCAACTCCAACATCGTGTCCCTCGTCGCCACCCTGGGCGTGCGGTTCGCCGCCGGCCCGCTGTGCGACCAGTTCGGCCCGCGCAAGGTGTTCGGCTGGACCCTGCTGATCGGCAGCATCCCCATCGGCCTGGCGCCCCTGATCAAGGACGCGACGGGTCTGTACATCATCCGCCTCTTCATCGGCATCTTGGGCGGTTCCTTCGTGCCCTGCCAGGTGTGGTGCACGGGTTGGTTTGACAAGAACGTCGTCGGCACCGCCAACGCCCTCGCCGGCGGCTGGGGCAACGCCGGCGGCGGCATCACCTACTTCATCATGCCTGCCGTCTACGATTCGCTCGTCCACCGCTGGGGCCACTCGCCCCGCGAGGCCTGGCGCATCACCTTCGTCGTGCCCCTCGTCTGCCTGATTGTGTGCGGTGTGGCCCTGCTCCTGCTGTGCGATGACACCCCCATGGGTCCCTGGTACGCCTACCAACCTCCGTCCCTCCGTCCCTTCCTCTTCTCGTCGTTCGTGAGCTAACACCCCACCCCAGGAACGACCGCCAGCAAAACGTCCAAAACAACCTCGAGTCCCACGGCATCTCGGGCACCATCGTCGCCGTCCCCGGCGCCGTCACCGACCGCAAGATCGCCACCCCGACCGGCAGCGCCAGCGGCAACACGTCTGACGTCGAGAAGGGCTCCGAGAAGGCCGTCGCCGAGGCCAAGGCCCCGCGCGCCGGCTCCATCGTCGATGCTGGCGCCCACGAGGCCGAAATCTCGGTCACCGAGGCCATCGAGACCGCCCAGGGCGAGGTCGTCGTCCCACCCACCATGCGCGAGGCTGTCGATGTCATTTTCAGCCTGCACGGCCTGTTCCATGTTGCCACCTACGCCTGCAGCTTTGGTGGCGAGCTCGCCATCAACTCGATTCTCGGCGCGTACTACCTCAAGAACTTCCCCAGCCTGGGCCAAACCACCGCGAGCAACTGGGCGGCCATGTTTGGCTTCCTCAACTTTGTCACGCGTCCGCTCGGCGGCGTGGTCGGCGATCTGGTCTACAACTTCTTTGGCCGCAACTTGTGGCTAAAGAAGGCCTGGATCCACGTGTGTGGGCTGCTCACGGGCGTGATGCTGATTGTCATTGGCGTGCTGGACCCGCATGACCTGCCGACCATGGTTGGGCTGATCGTCCTGATGGCTATCTTCCACGAGGCGGGCAACGGGGCCAACTTTGCGCTGGTGCCGCATGTTTATCCGTACGCCAACGGCGTGTTATCGGGCCTGACGGGTGCGGGCGGCAACCTCGGTGGTGTGGTGTTTGCCATCATCTTCCGGTTCATGGACAAGGGCACCAACTACGCCAAGGCCTTCTGGGTCATTGGCATCATCCATATCGCCTGCAACCTGGCCGTGTGCTGGATTCCCCCGATCCCCAAGGGACAGGTCGGTGGTCGTTAGGGTGGTGTGGTTTAGATATCTCTTATTAATTTGCAAGCTACTCTGATAGATAGAAAAGCATGCCTTCTTCTCCCCCATCCGTCCCTTCTCCACTGCAGTGACTTTCTACAGATTCATTCACCCCCCTTAACTCCCTCCTCGAAACCCCTCCACTTCCCAAGCACCTCCTTCACCCTCCCCTCCCCAACCTCCTCCCCCCCAACCAACCCCACCAACTCCCAAACCACCCCCTCCCACCTCCTCACCAACCCCTCCAACCGCCCCAACTCCCCCACCCTCCACCTCGTCCTCTCCCACCCGGCCCTGTCTGGCCCAAACCACTCCCCGGGCCTCATATCCTCCAGAACATGCCACAAGAACCGTGCCGCGCCGTATTCAGCTGTGATGGCCCTACCAAAGGCCAACAGCTCGGCTGTGAGGGCGGGGTCAAGCGGGGTGTGGCCCGGGCGGTGAAGGGTTTGGGTGATGAGGAGCCAGCCCTCGTGGGTGGTGGCGAGGCGGGATTTGGCGAGGCGGGCGTGTTTGGTGGCGATTTGGTGGGGGGTGAGGTCGGGAGGGGAGGGGAGGTTGTTGGGAGGGGGAGTGAGGATGATTGTTGGGGGTTGGGGGGGTGGATTGGAGCTGGTTTTGCGAGACATTGTTGTGGCGTAGATCGTGCGGAAGTTCAAATTAATTTAGTTGTATGCAGATGTGGTGGAGAAGACGAGGGTGGATGGTATGCGCTCGCGATTTATGTCCCCTATCAAGCTGGCTTTGAAGGTTGAACTTGGGATGATACAATCTTTAACAATGAACTTGTTCTCGTTCAGTGAGGGGGTCAGCTTGCTTTGTGTTGACATGTTGCCAGATCATTCTGCGTCAAAAACCAAGGTACTGAGACAAAGGATTCGTCTGCATCGCCAGGCTTGTTTTCCATCTGCCGTTATCTCAGACGAATCTCGACGGCTTATACCGCGATGGAAGCACTTAAGACGAGCTCTACGACCGTATAATCTATGTAACTACCTCTAATTACACCTAGCTGGGTTATGTTCTTACAAGGCACCTGGCAGCCACCGCATGCGCCACCACCGGCAGACAAAACAGAAAGAACGCAACCCACACCCGTATCCCACCCCCCCCCCCCTCGCCTCAGGCCCAGCACCCCGTCGGCAACAAACCTCGAATACCCGATGTTGAAATATAGAGGGGGGAACTGAAGTAGGCCCGCTAGAAATAGCGCACAGTTTTTGGCGTAATGGTCAAGCGTTGCAGTTCCGACACCCGACATACGTCCTGTACGCCAGCCGGAGTCAAAACACGCCCCAGTACCTTCGCAGCGAGCAGGCCTGCCACGGGTCCCCAAACAGCGGCGGCCACTTCCCCGGCGCGTCGACGCCCAACCCGACAAACCACAGCGCGCCGAAATTGTGCCAGGCCGTGTACTGCGCCCAGCTGGCCCAGTTGTGGTAGACGACGATGGCGGCGCGGAGGAGCAGCTCGCAGTGGCTGACGCTGCCGGTGGGCAGCCGGCGGAGGATGGACTCGGCCTCGGGCCGAATGTCGTGCAGCAGGAACGGGCCGAAGAAGAAGGGCCCAGTGAGGCGGACGGAAAGGCGGAGGAGAGAGCCGAAGAGGGAGATGCCCGCGATGGAGAGAAGAGGTTGGTGGAGGAAGGCAAACCGCGAGGGAGAGAGGCGGTGGCGGCCGAGTGAGAGGGTTGGGTTGAGGTGACGGGGTTGAGCGCCTCCATCGGCATTTTCCCGCATTCCCCTTGGATGTCAGGTTGGGCTTGTTACACATTTTGACTTTTCCAGAGCTTTTGAAGCCCCAGTTGTGCATCAAATAAACTCTGTTGAAGTACTAGAGGGCCAACAAAGGAGAATAATTAGCACATCATGCACATTTCAGAGAGGTCCCAGCCCACCACGCTGGGGGAAGGGGGCAATCAATCAGTCTTGATCAAGGATGGATGGCTTCAGGGAGAGTGCCCAGTATGTCTCCCTCTAAACCTTCAATTTACCAAGCCATCCGTGCCCTCTCGCGGCGGCCTGAGATGACCGTCTGAGATGCTTCGGCGCCTTGCCAGCTCCCATCTCGTCGAATTTGCAAGATCCGAATAGCCGGTCCACAAGGGGCGAGCGGACAACAAAATTTCCCCAGACTGCTCTCACTTCTCATGACGACGTCAACCATGTGCCCCAAGGGTCGACGGGCTCCCCGCGCAGTATTTCTACCCACGAGCAGGCCCGGTGAGAAGCGAAAAGTGATAGCTGAGTAGTCGCGCCAGCGGTGGAGCGCCCCGTGTTCGTTCTTTGTCTGTTGGGCAGGCCCGACGCCGCCAACGCGGACAGCTGAGACAGGCTCATTTGAGAATGCGGCGGAAGCCTGAGGCCGCGCTCAAACGGATGCCAGAGCCCGTCTTTGTCTAGGAACGGACCCAACTGGCTCGGAGGAGTCGTGGTAAGCCCGGTCTCAGGCACACATGGCATCCAGGGGTCAGAGTGGGAGAAAGCATGGGCTCTGTCACAGCCGTCCTAACCATGCGGGCGCCCTTTGCTCGGTAACAAGCGAGGCCGGCGTGGACGGGATGGGTGGCTGCAGAATAAACGAGCTTGGAGATGACGTCCGGGCCAGTTGCCCCGTTTCAGCAGATATCACATCCGTTGGGATCGGCGTGTCCGAAAGAGGCTGGACAATCCGAGCTTCAGTGGAAGATGGACGAGAGAAGATATAAATCAGCGAACTCTTGCGAATGTAACCATGCTATTCAGCATCCTCCACAACGTCGACCGCGCAGACATCAACAAACACTTGAGCATCAGACCTCCAACCTGCAACTCTCCACACGCCTCAGTCTCTGCCAGCTTCGCCTCAGCTCTCAGCCCCGAGACTCAACTCTCCAACTTGTCCTCCACGGTCATTCGCCATGGCCATCACCAAGGCTCCTTCCGCCTCAACCGGCCCCGTCTCCCAAAAACGCGGGGCGTATGAGAAGCCGTACCCGCCCAAACCGTCGCCGAACCCTCCCCCGAACCAGACCGCCGCGTGATGGTGAGTTCAGGTTTTTCAGTTGGGTTGTTCGTTATCCTGGGCTAATGTGACCTTGCAGGAGTCTGACTTGGGCACGGGAAAGAGCAACAACCGCAACACAAAATTGGAAGGATGGGTTTGAGAGATTGGGATTTGGCCAGCAGGAACTGGTCAGCCGGGGAGGTGGAAAGGGGAGGAGGGGAGGGAGCAATAATACTGGCTCGCTGTATAGTTACCGCACATCTTAGACATAGATTTCCTCTGGACAATCCACTGTACGTTTCCCTGCCGCAAGACCCAAGTTTGAGACCGTTCGCCCCCTAAAATCAACCTAAAGAACCTCAACACGAACAAGAGCAACAGCCGTTACAGCATTGGCCGTCAAATCCACCCAGCCCCCTTCGCATACCCCAGCGCGACCTGACCAGCCACCGCCCCCGCCACGGCAATGGCCACACCCGGCGCGGCGTTCAGCAGCTTCATCCACCAGGGGTTGAAGCATACGACCTCGATGTTGTTGCCGACGGGGTCGAGCACAAAGGCGGCGTAGTAGCCCTTGACGTAGTCGCGCTCGCCGGGCTCGCCGTTGGGAATGCCGCCGGCTTTGCTGCATGTGCAAACTCAGTCAGTCACTGCGGCCACACCTTCTAATACCTTAAACCATCCCTACCGAAGGAAAGAGGGGGGAAAGAGGAAAAACAAAACTCACACAGCAGCGCGATACCACCCCTCCACCTCCCCCCTCCCCGCCACCGAAAACGCCACGTGCGTTCGCCCCTGCCCAATCCTCTTCCTATTCTCCTCGGCCGTCAACTTTGGGTCAACCAACGTCATCTCCTCCAGCTTCCTTTCCCCCTCGCTGGGGTTGCTCCCCGCGCTGCCGCCGTGCAGCCAAAAGTCGGGGTCGCGGTTGCGCTGCAGGCCGAGGAAGACGCCCTCCTTTTCGAAGTAGGCGGTGTACCCGAGCGGTTTGAGGGCGGCGAGGTAGAAGTCGCGCATGGGCTTGTAGGTGGAGGGGGTGGTGGGGAGGGAGACGTGGCCGATGGGCATTTTGGCTGCTGTTGACGGGATTTGGTGGGGGAGTGGTAGTGGCTTGGGATGAGGGAGTTGGTTGTGTGATGAGGGTAGTGGTTGTGTGTGTGTGTGTGTGGGCGATGGTGGGTGTTGGTGGTGTCTGGTGGGACGGGGAGGGGCTCAATGGATGCGCCCGATGGATGACATCGGGTGGATGGAGATGAGTGCCTGAGGAACACGACAGAAGTGCTGGCAAGAACAGGCTTTACATACTCGCACGGCTCACCACACGACATGACTTTCAATGCCCAGGCAACAAGCCCGAAATTACGCCACAATTCCTGGACCAAGAACGCCCCCCAGCGCCGGCGAGTTTTGTGAGTGGTCGGGGTGCGGGAACTCACGTGGTGCCGCGCGGGTTTGGCGTTGTGATGTCAGGGGTGTGTCAGGGATGGAGGCACGTCCGAGGGAGGGGTCGGCGCGTCCATCTCGGCCGAGCGTAAATTCGAGGTAGGGCTCGGCGGGGAGGGAGCGGATGGGGAGGGACAATTTCACGCCGGGTGCTGACAAAATGTGTCCGAGGGCTGAAGAGAAAAAAGAAGCAAGGACGTCAGTTTGGAGAATTTCACTGGCTTGTATTTTCATGACTTTCATCTCTGTCTCTCGACTCCGCACGCCTCTCTACTTCGACCCCGCCCCAAACAGAGCCTCGCGCGTGTCGTACGAGTACTTGAGCGCGTGATGCCAGTACACGGTGGTGTCGGCCTTGGTGATGGCCCAGGCGTCGTCGAGGGCCTTGACAACGTCCTCCGGCAGCGGCCCCTTCTCGAGGTCCGTCAGGTTCGCGTCGAGCTGGCCGATGCTCGAGACTCCAATGATGATGCCGTCGTGGCCGTCGGTGACCTTGAGGTCTGAGTGGTGGACGACCCAGCGCAGGGCCGTCTCGATGAGGGTCAGCCCGGCCTTCTCGACAGCCTCCTCGACCAGCTGCAGAGCGCGAAAGGTGGTGTCGCGGAAGTAGCGGTCGCGATAGACGCGGCCTGAGACGGCCGTGTTGCTGTAGCGGCCCTCGGCGGGGACCAGGTCGGCCGACTTGATCTTGCCCGAGAAGAGGCCGCCGGCGAGCGGGTTGTAGACGACGATGTCGAGGCCGTAGCGGCGGCAGGCGGGGATCAGCTCGGGCTCGATGGAGCGCGTGATGGCGTTGTACATGGCCTGGAAGACGGACGGGCGCACCCAGCCGTTGTGCTGGCAGGTGAGCACGATCTCGGCCACCTCGAAGGCGGTGAAGTTAGAGATGCCGAAGCGCACAAACTTGCCGGCCTTGTGGATGTCGTTGATGGCGCGCAGGGTCTCGGCGAAAGGGGTGGCGCGGTCGGCCGAGTGCAGGTACAGGATGTCGACGCAGTCGGTGCCCAGCTCCTGGAGGCTGACGTCGATGCTGGCCAGCACCTTGTCGTACGTGTTGTCGCCGGCCTGGGTCGGGTAGTTGATCTTGGTGGCCAGCGTCAGGCCGCGGTCCTTCCAGCCGGCCTCGCGCGTGAAGGCCTCCTGCTTGCCGCCGATGTACATGCGGGCCGTGTCGACCTCGTTGTACCCGCGCGACTGGAACAGGTCGAGCACGCGGCCAAACTCGGCCACGTCGGTGATGCGGGCGCCCGTGGCCTCGTCGGGGCCAAACGTCATGAGCCCGAGGATGACGCGCCGGCTGGGCGCCGAGGTGGCGAGGGGAGACATGGCGGCGAAGGGGGGTGGGTGCGGTGATGGTTCTGGCAGAGTCAGTGCGGGTCGTCTTAAGGTGTGTTTTTGTTGTTGTGTGTTTGAGATGCCATACCGTGCGCTGAAGGGTGGGTGGTCTAAAGGTGAGCGGCAAAGAATGTGTCTCAAGTTGTGGAACACGAGAGGGGGGAACACTCTGTTTATGTCTTCGTCAACACTGCCCGTGTAACAACTCTCGATACTGAAAGACGCGCACTGACTTCTAGTTATTGTCCTCAAGCTTCATCCAGGAGCAGAATTGCAAATATCGTCTTCTCCTGTCCCTCCCTCTGCCCCCGCCGGCTTTCGGGGTTAAGCACGAAATGACGACATGCCGGCGTCGGCGGAGTCTGCCTCTGGAACCCACTGCCCCGGAGTCCAAGAGCGGCAACTGGCAGGCCATGGGACGCCCCAGGAGTCCCCAGCCCTGGGCACTCCGCCAGCTTACGCTGCTTTCGGCGTTAGGGCGGTTGGGTCTAAGTCGCGGGGCCCGTCATGCCCTCACACCGTGTAAGCCCACCCACAATCTTCCCGTCCTCCGCGCCATGTCCTCGCCGCCGAGGACGGTGGTGATGGTGGCCGTGGTGGTGTTGTCGGGCGCACCATTGCCCGGCGCAGCCTGGACCGGGCAGGGTGAGGGTGAAAGAAGTTGGGAAATCCAGCATGCTGCCATAAGCAACCGCTTGCTCAGCTCAACCAACTGCATAACCCAACAGACAACAGACGAGGCCCGAACAGGCGACCACCACGACACTAACCGCCCTCATCCTCAGTCTGAGTCTCTCCCCTCCCCAACCATCAGCAATTTGCACCCCAGTCTCACCAACATCCATGCAACCCCCTATCGCCACCCCAGATGGCCGCGTCCCCCCTCAGCGCCCTCCCCGCCGAGCTCGTCGAAGCCATCGTCGAGCAGCTCTGCCTGTCGTGCGTCCCCGACCCCGCCGGCACCCCCGCGTGCTTCACCTGGACCTGCAGCTTCCCCAGCCCCTACAACACCGACCGCGCCCGCGCCGCCGCCCTCGCCGGCCTCTGCCTCACCTCGCGCCGCCTCAGCGCCCCGGCCACCCGCCACCTCTACCACCGCCCACTGTGCGCCCCCTGGCCGCTGCTGGCCCGCACCCTCCTCGCCCGCCCCGACCTGGCCGCCTTGGTGTGCGACCTCCCCCTCGCCGACGCATACCGCCTGTCCCCAACCGACTTCTGCCCCCGCGAGGTCGCAGAGTACTATTCCGCCGCGCTGCAGAACCGGACCTTGTCCTCGGCCATCGCCCTCCCTCCTCCGCCCGGCTACGACGATGACGACGACGATCCCGACTCCTCAGAAACAAACCTCTTCACCGCCCACCCCAACGCCCCCGCCGACCTCCTCACCCACCTCTGCCCCTCCCTCTCTACGCTCCACCTCACCCTCCACTACCCCCCCGCCTTCCGCCTCCCGCTCCCCTTCCCCTCCCCCTTGCTGCACACCCTCACAATCTGCCACGCAGACACCCACTTCGGCCTCACCCTCCTCGCCGCCCAGCCCCTCCTGCTAACCTGCGCCACAACCCTCCGCAATCTCACCCTCCACCGCGCCCGCCGCGTGCCCGACCTCTCCCCCCTCACCTTGCCCGCCTTGGCAAGCCTCACCCTGCGGTGCAGCACCATCTCCCACACTTCCTTCACCGACCTCCTCACCCTCTCCCCCAACCTAAAGAGGTTCCACTACGAAATGGGCGGTCCCGTCGTCGGCGACGCCCAATTCACCCTCGCCCAAGCCCACACCGCGCTCGAGGGGCACGCACCCCAGACACTGGAGGGTGTGCAGTTCGAGGCGGGCGAGAATGAGCAGTGGGCTGTCGAGTGGGGGAATCGCACAGAGCTTGGTGGGCTGCGCGGGTGGGCCGAGGAGAGGGGGGTCAGGTTTGGGTTCGTGCCGTTTACGAGGCCTCGGTGGTGTGGTGGGGGAAGGAAGCGGAGAAAGGGGAGGGGAGTGATAGCCGGGCGCACGGGCAGGACGGTGGTAAGGTTGTACGAGGGGCGGTGTTGTGATGAGCACTGGGTGAGAAGGGCAGCTCGCCATCGCACCTCGGCTGGTCCGAGACGCTCCACGGCGGTTGCGGAACTCTCGTAGGCATGAGCGAAGGTTATTGAGATGGCAACAATCTTGGTTCATAGTTCAAGGTGAGCTGCTGCATAGCTCAAACCACCCGGTGAGAAAGGGGGGCAACTGCTCCCAGGTCCCTCCAGAGAGCCCCAAGCTCAAGCTCAACCAGGACATGACCATCAATACAACCATCCATGCAACCGACCAAATCACAGCCAACATCAACCACGGGGGATACTCAAAATAATGCACAATGAATGGAAGACTAAGGAGGGAAGCTAGCTAACTAAAGCCGTCTTTCGACAACATCTCGAAGCGCGCCCGTCTCCCATCTTGCGGCATCATGAGCCGGAGCCGATAACCTCCCAATCTGGGGACCATCTCCCCCAACTCAAGACCCATTCCATGTCCTTCCTTGACCCTCCCCTCAGCCGGGAAAAAGTCCAATCTATCCATCCCAGTTCCACTGTGCATCAACCTGATCGCCCCATCCATCCAGCAACCTCCACATGGCCGATATCCCCCCATGCTCCAACCAGCCACGGTCCGACCCGAGCTGTCTGCCAGTCTGCCTGTTCCCGAGCAGCCAAAGCAAGAAGAAAAACTTCGCAGGACATGATGCCTGGCTTCGTCGTTCGTGCTGGTAGTGGTAGCAAAAAAAAGGACCGTAAGAATCGAAGGATCGGATCTGATGTCCTCTGGCGGACCACAAATGCCAGTGATGGAAGTCGGTCGGTCGGCAGCCGCATGTGGCGATGCGATGCCGGCGAGAATCGAAGTCGAACTCGAAGACAGAAAAAAAAAAAACCAAGGCAGTGTTGTGTTCCCCCGTCCCACCCCAACATACATAGAAACCCAAAGTCAATCCCGTCGTGTTGCGCAAAACGAGAATGAGAACAAAATAAAAAAGCACTCAAAGCAAGGCTTCCCAAACGCAACCCGATTGTCAAAAAACGTCAGGTTCCAGTCGTCTCAAGAAAGGCAAATAAAAAACTTCGTAAGCCGTATGCTGGGCCGTGTTCCCGAGAGCGAGATGCGCTGCAACCCAACTCCGACGGATACAACAGGCCCAACTCCGGATCAATGAAGGAAAGGCGTGGGCATAATCGTGAATTAGCGTAAGATGTGGTTTCCCCTGGCTCACCATCCCCAGAATCCCATTGCCGACTAGGCAGCGAGCTTGCGCTTCTCAGCGCTGGTCAGGACGAGCCGGACCTTGCGCTGGACGTCGGCCTCGGCCTTGGCGGCGCCGCGGTTTCCGTCCTTGAGGAGGCTCGCAAAGCTGCCCGGGGCGTTCTCCGAGTCCGAGGGGACGCTGTCGACGCTGGCGCGGTGCGCCTTTTGCCGTGAGCTCGGCCGGTCCGAGCCGATGGCGCCCCAGCTGCCGGTGCTAGTGCGCGAGCTGGGGAGGCTGCACTCGTCGCGGTCGATCAGGCTGCCCGACCCGCTACGGCCGGAGTCGCTGTCGTTGTCCGTCAGGGGCGTCTCGACGAGCTCCTCGGTGCTCTCTGAGATGGGGCTGATGCTGCCCGAGCTGCGCGCCTCCTTGCGCCTCTCAAGACCGGCGCGGACAAGGTTGTTGATGGCGGAGCGGCGGGTACGCGTGACAAAGTTCTTGCTGCCCTCGTGCTTGGCTGTCGGCTTCGACTTGAGCTCGTCCAGCGACGGCGGGTTGCGCGGCTGGCGGACGGGGTGCTCGCCGGCGCGGCCCTGGCCGGGCCCGTAGCCGGCAGTGAGGGGCGTGAGCGGGAACGAGGCGATCTTCGGCCCGGCCGACTTGAGGGGGTCCTCGTTCGTCGCGATCGACAGCTGCGCCTTGCCTGAGACCGACGGGGCCTTCTTATGGCCGCGGCGGAAGGCGTTGGCACTCGGAGGCGGCAGAGGGGTGTGGGTGCTCTCGGCGGGCGAGTCGAAGCGGCGCGGGGGCGTCGGGATCCGGAAGCCCGCGGTGCCGGGCATGGGCGGCTGGGGCGAAACCTGCAGACGCGGAGTGAGGGCGGGCTGCTGCATGTTTCCGTACGGGCTCGCAAGCTGCGCCTGGTTGACAAGCTGGGCGTTGAGCTGGGCGTGGAGCTGGGCATTCAGCTGAGCCTGCGCCTGGGCTTGAGCCTGAGCCTGGGCTTGAGCCTGAGCCTGGGCCTGAGCCTGGGCCTGGAGCTGACTCTGGTCCATGTACAGTGTCTGCTGCCCCGTTGCCTGGTCGTAGACAGCGTAGACATTGGACTGGGGAGTCGCGGGAGCCATCATGGCCTGGACGTTCTGCAGCTGCTGCTGGTACACGTTCGGGTAGGCCTGCTGCATGATCTGGGCCTGGCTGTTGAGATTCAGACCCTGGAACTGCTGGGCCGCAGCTTGGAGGGCCCTCAGCTGCTGCTGGAGACGATGCTGCTGCTCGGACAGATAGGCGTTGGTGTACATGAGCTGGGCGTGCAGGTTGGGATCGATATGCTCCCGGGCCTCGTCCAGCTGGATCTGCGGGGGAGCCAGCACTTGCTCAGCGGTGTAGTGCTGGTTGAACGACGCCATGGGGTTGTAGGCCTGCTGCTGCTGGGCTTGCTGGGACTGCTGCTGCTGCTGCTGCTGCTGCTGCTGGGTGTGGAAGCGCGGCATCGACGTCTTGGGGGCGTTGTTGTACAGGTTGGCAGCGTCAAACATGCCCGGGGCCATCGAGTTGCGGTTCCGGGCCTGCGGGGCGACTGTCGGGGAGGGGAGATTGGGGAAGCTGGTGGCGGTGGCCGACTTGGGAGCGGTGCGGAGACCAGCGAGCAGATGGGAACGGCTGGTGCGCGGGGTGGGCAGGCCGTTGTCGGCGGCGCCGGCGGTGGGCGACTTGATGGTGTCGAACGAAAGGGGCTTGATGTTCTGGCCGCCCCGGCGAGAAGCCAGGCCGGAGCCCATGGTCAGGCCGTGGGCCTGATTGAAGGGGGCGGCGTGAGACATGTGAGCGAGACTGCCAGCGTCCATTTCGAAGTTTCGTCCGGCGGGAAGTTGGCAAGTCGAGAGAACACAATGTGGTGTGATCGGGGAAGTCGGTTCGTCGATGCGAATATTAGAAAGTAGAAGGTCGCCGCGGAAAAGAAGACGTGGTCGAACGTTCGGCTTTGTGGGCGGCGGCAGAGTCTATCTGTGGTCTCTCGGAGGCCGGAAAAGAGAAAAATAAGATACGGAGAAATCCTTGCTTCAGACTATCGAAATCGAATAACGGGTGTTGCGAGCGGAGAAAAAAGAGACGCGTGCGAGGCTGGTATTAACAATCGCGAAAAAGGATGGTTGTGTGTTGGTGACTTGAATGAGCGTCGAGGCGAGAAAAAAGCGATGGGCAAGAAGAGAGAGAGACGGAGGTCGGACGAGTTGGCTCGCGCGAGGACTGGGCGACGCAGAAAAGGCGGGCAGCTTCGACTGGCCGAGGGTGCAGGGCACAAAGAGAAGGCAGCTTCCAGGCGGTGGCGAGAGGCGGAGACAGACCAGCGTTCGGCGGGAGCTTCGGCTGGCAAAGATGCGACGAGGGAAGGCGGGATGACCGAATCGCCAGCAACGGGCAGAAGACGGAGACGGGAACAGAGGGTCGCGCTTTGTTGCTCGACACGCAGGTCGGTCTGTCAAAGAAACGGGTCGAGCAGAGAGACTTGGAGAGAGCTGTGCAAGCACAACAAACGGTTTTACTCGGCTCAGCGAGCGCGAGATGGAACGAGAGCGTCTGCGACTGCGTGTGCTGGAGCTTCCTGCTCGAGTCGGCCGAATGACGGTGGTCGGGCGTGGAGAAAAAGGACTCGCCAAATGCTGGAAATTAGGTCGTCGGAGCTGCTACGTGCGCGGTGTTCAAGTCGAAGAGGGCGATCTGGTCGGGTGCTTGTCGACGTCGGGCAGCGTAAAACAGAGACGGTATGTGCGCAAAATAGAATACAAGGATTAAAATGACTTTTTGATGGCGGAGAGCCCTCCCTTCCAAATGCCTTCCTTTTGATCCTAAGAGTGTGGATGTGTGTGTGCGGTGGTGTGGTTGAGTGTATTTTTGGGGGGGTCGTCTTAAAAATCGCGACAGTGTGGTGGAGCGGGTCGAGAGAACGAGGCGACTTGGGTTGTGAATTCTGGCGGCAAAGTGTCGAACCAAAAAAAAAGAATTACGACGGGCAACGATGGCGACGATGGCGACGATGGCGACGACGGCGAGCGCGACGGCGACAACACGAAGACGCACCACGAAGGGAGGAAGAGGGAAAGGGCGAAAAGGAAGGGTGGGAGTGCTGGAGATGCAAGCAGAGGGAGAGGAAAGAGGGAGGAGCAGGCAGAGAGGGAGAGGAGGAGACTGACTGAAGCGAGCGAGATGAAAGGCTGCTGCGCTGGGGTCGCCGGTTCCGCTGGGTTCCCGCTGGACTGTGGCTGGCCTGTGCTGGATGGGGGGGATGGGATGGAGCGGGTGGGGCACTCGAGCAGATTGGGCCAAGAGTTGGGCGCGGCGAGGAGGCAGGACGCAAGGCGACTGGCCAGGGCGACAGTGGAGAACATGGGGACCGCGGTTGGAGAACCTGTCGCACGCCAGGGCCGAGCGGATAGCGGGCCACCGTGATTGATTGATTGAATGGAGGGATTGTGGAGGGCCGCAGCTCGTCCTGCAGAGGGCAGAATGGCGCCCCTTGCTGCAGGCTGCGCTGGTTGCTGTGGCTGCCACGCTGGAGTCGCCTGGGTCCAAAGCTGGAAGATGGGGCATGCCATGGGGCGACTCTGTGCCCTGGACATGCCCTCCCAGCCAATCACCGCGCCAAATCCCGGGCCAACAGGAGGCTGACATAAGCGGCGGTGGAAGCGGTACGTCGGTCCCAAACAGGCTGCTCCTTCACGCTAGCAGTGGCTACGGCAACATGGGTGCCTGACTCGTTAGCGGAACTGCGGCTTCAGCTACCACCCCCTGTCCCTTGATCACGCAGCCGAGGGCCAGCTCGAGATCCCCTAGGCCAAAGGCGGCTAGGAGCTGTGCCCATCTCGACAGCGACGGGCCAATGAGCGTCGACAGCAACACGGCAGCGCCTGGAGCTTTGGCTGGTCACGCCGCTGCAGCTTTTTCTGCCCAGCAGCCGCTGCAGTGGGCAATTCAGCGGTGCGGCGTGTCAGTTCAGCAGCCCACAACTGTCCGAGGCGAATCGATTCCCGCCGCTGCAGCTTGCCGTTGTTCTCGTCGCCTCTGGCGTGCAGGCAGGCAAGCAAGACTTCCGCACGCTCGATTCGACTGGATCGCATCGGACGATCGTGAGCGACGCCCTTCTTTTTTTGTCCGGCTTTACGGGTTTACGAGGGGACAGCCTGTGTCAGAAGCGGCCGCCGTCATTCCGCCTGGTGGTGCTAGTTAGCTATTCCCGTTTGCGGTTGGCCTGGGTCTGGCTCCCGCCGCCCGCCAGGCCAGGCCCGGCCAGGGATGGCGGCGGCCTGCCCCTGGATGGATGATGGATGGAGCAATGGATGGATCGGGTCGGCTCCTTTTTCCGTTCACTGTCTGTGCTGCTGCGATGTGCCTGTCCTTCCCCTCCCTCGATGCTTGCTCTCCGCGCGGCCAGCCAGCTGGCATTGACGGGCAGACATGTTCCAAATTGCACTCCATGCAGGTGGAAGCGCCCTTTCCAGGAACCCCGTGTCCTGTCCCCACAAATGATTTTCCCCCCTGGCATCCTGGAATTCCTGGAATCCCTCCTGAACGGCTTCCATGTTGGTCGGGCGTGCCAGGCTTGCCAGGCTTCGCAGGCTGGGCTGGCCAGGCCTCCTGGTCGTCCCGCCATCGTGATCGTCGCCATTCTGGCCCTCCCTCTGGCTCCCTCGGACCCTCGCAGCCCTAGCGGACATGGGAGGGGCCCTCATGGGTCCCGTAACGGCGCGCCCTGGCCGCCTTGGCGGCGTGCCCCCTTCTCCGATGCCCAGATTGGGGAGCCCTCGCGTTTCGGGCTCCTGGGAGCGATGGTGAAACAAGGACAAACATGGGCGGGCTGGCGGGGTGGAGGGAAGGCGGAGGGTTGACGGAGCCAAAGGGAGGGAGACGGGGACGGGGCACAGATCTGGCCGTGGCCCTGCCAGCCTCCCCTGAATGTCGCACAGGGTTGCATCGTGGCTGCAGCCCGGGCCCTCTCGTCTGATCGATGAGGCCTGTCACCTTGCCAAGTTGCTGCCATCACGATCTCGCCGAAGCCCATGTCGACCAACCCCTTTCCCTCTTCCCCCTTTCGTACGGCCACCCAGCCCGGCCAGCCTAACCAAGCAGACCATCCCGATCCAGCGACGGACGGATCGATCGCATCGACTTGCCCATGGGCAACGGCATCCCCGCAAGCAACCGGCGGGCAGGCTGAGATCCATGGCTCCCGCCCAGCCCAGCCAGCACCGCCGTGTCTTGATGAAACATGCCTGCGGACCCTGCATGCCACTGCATGAATCACTTCTGGCCCGGCTCCCGCCCCACTCCCAGTCTCCCGTCATGGTTGTGCCCGCGCCTCGGCAAACCAATATCGCACTGCGGACCACGGCGCTTAAACCCCAGTGCAGATCGCGCCCTCGTCACCACGGCCCTCCTCCAAATTTGGGTAGGTATCCAATGCTTCTGGTCCAAACCCAGACTCTCGAGTCTCGAGATACTGCGCGTGGCCAAACCAAACTCCACGTAAGGGATGCTGTGTCTGCCCACCAGCCATGGCGTCGCCGGGTTGGCCATGTCTCCCAAACGGCTGCGCCCCACTGCGCCGTGTCTCACAGAGGGGACGAACAGGGCCAAGCCAAGTCCCTGGAGACCCGGGTTTGCTGGAATGCTTGTTGGGATGATCGAGAACGTGGCCATGCCTGTTGTGGGGGTTCCACTGCTGCAACCATTCCACGGCCCGCAGTCCTGTCATGCAGGTCGTCTTTATTTTTGGGACACACGCACACATCGATCACTCGCATCAACTCACATCTCGGGAGGCGGCGGGGGGACGGGGAGGCGTCGTCGCTGGGGTGGCACGCGTGTTGTTCCTTGAAACGGCGTCGCTCTGTCCCTGCTCGCAGGTAGATTTATTCCACGAGGCCAGCCAACCAGCTGCCAAAGCATGATTCTTGACCTCGGTGTGTGGCCTGCGTCTGGCGCCATCATGACGACACCTGTCAGCGCCTCGACACGGGGGAGTCGTTCTCACAGGCTGGCCTCGCAGGCCCTCACCAAACTGACGGTGTGACTGTGTTGAGCCCGTCCATCCAATCGTTCCCTTCCAACAACCACAACACAGCAAGGCTTGTCAAGCTCGGCTGTTCATGCGGTGTATGACTCAGGTTGTCGTCGCCACGAGCACCCGCCCCAACAAACTCACCGGGCGCCATCCCGTCAGAAGTCCGTGCTCCGTGCTCCGCACGCCATCTCCATCCCCATCTCCCTTGCCCGCCTAGCACACAGTGAGGCACACGGCGCAACCCACAACTTCCCCTCGCACGCGGGAGATAGCTCCATGGTGTGAAACGAAGCAGTGATCGACAGATGTTTTTACCAAGAACGTTGATAACGGTTGTTGTTGCTAGCGACGAGATGTCAGCCAACCTTGACAGCGAGTCATGGGATGGCGAGGCGCGCATGATCGTTGCCCCGTTGTGTAAGTGTAAAGTTTGAGTCGTCCGAACGGGGCACGCATTATCGGTCCCTCCTCGTGTAAGCTGGCTCGTCCGAACTGAGGGGAACATGGCAACACGCGTTCTCCCGAGGATGGGGTCAAGTGGAGAGCTTCAAGTAAACGTGTCTTGTTGTTCTGTTTGAGCTTGAGTTTATGCTGAGGCTGGCTGATCCACCGCTGCACTGCCACGTTGATGGAGTGTGGTGTCGATCTGCGCGAATGGTGGTTGTTTCAGTGCTTCTGTTTGAGGAGGTCTCACGGGTGGGACTCGACTCGATGGGGTCGAGTATGATGCCACGTCTGCTCAAGAGGTCTTCCAGAAGACCGGCAGAACCAGCCGAGCCCTGAAGACTTATAACACGCCAACCAGGGTCGGAGAGTTAGACCTCGGGGGGTGGCAGTTGTTTCATGTCAATGTGCAGATCATAGCCGAGGCAATATATCGACCAGCCCGACGGAACATAAACGGCAGCGAGGCGCAAGAACAACGGAAACGTCAAAATATAACTTGTTTTAACGCCCGACCGTGTAGCTACGAAGTTGAGAACAACTCAAGTTCCAAAACGGAGTAATTAGCCTTTGATTTCGGGCATCCTGTCACTGAGCATGGTGAACATGACCTCTATAACCCAAGCAGACAGATGATATCGAGGTTGCCCCGTTTTGAAAAGACAATAAAATCTTACCTTCCCCAACGACATCCACTACGATGGCAGTGCCGCTCCCCCACATCCCCATCCCCAGACGCGCCCAAGATCTACCGTCTCCTCTCCCGTTCGGTAACCACGACGCCACTCAGCACCGCGCCGCATCTCATCTCCATCCCCCGCCCCCCTTTTTCAGTCATCCATATGCACAAGTCCCATGATTCCAGCCAAGTAATACAGGAATGAGTAATCCCGCGTGGCTTGGAGGTTTCCGGGTCTGATCTTGGCGGCGATGCTCTGGTTTATTCGCTGCTGACACGGCGCCGCGTCCTGTACATCTTGACGTCAAGTATTTCAACATCATCCATCGCCGCACTGGGCGGTGAGTCTCCAAACACTCCCGGGGTGAAGTCCCTTGCTAAATTAGCTCTAGATAGCTCCACGAATGCAGGATTGATGACGTGAGGCTGAAGACATTTCCCAGCACCAAGACGATGCGCTAAAGATGCAGCAGGCATTGAATCCCAGTCTCCTTCCAGGCAGCCACTTTGCGAGTGAAATTACCATTTCCGTGTTTTTATGAGTTTTTCCCTACTCTGGCAGCGGAGCAATCCGGAGGAGGAGGAGCAAGGACAGCCAGGGACGCAATTATGATTCGTCAGGCCGCCATCAACTGTGCCACCTCAGAGCAGGCTCAGGTAGGGCTCGGAGTAATTTAGCCCCAGTGAGCTGGCGAGCTATCTGACAGTAGGAACTCGAGGTGTCCAGTACCAGTCCTAACGTTCTAGGAGCTGCGGGATCATAGACTTGTATTCTTTCTGGTTGAATCAGCATGTAGGAGCTGCGGGATTACGAACTCGGCTCAGTACTCGCGGTGTTGAAACCAGGACTGCTGCCTCTACCTGGATATGTCCAGTTTCCCAAAGTTCAGTTGCTACGATTTGTTGTGGTATTATGAAATCTCTACCGGCAGTAACAGCAGATTGCTCCTCATCGGCTTGGTTCATGTATATTTTCCGTTGTCCGCCTCCAAGTATCTGCCAACCACGACTCTCGTGTATGGCCCCTGACACCTGTACTCATCCCCGTTTTGTCCCCGTACCCTGCCAATTCCAACTCCCGCGGGTGAACTCGTACACCTTCAAAGAACCTGAAACCTTCTGGACTCGCCACCGCATGCATACATGCCACTGGTGTAGGTTGAATACACATACACATACACAACAATACAGCAACAAGCACCAATCATCACCGGCCAAGCGGGTGTGACCGTGACATGACACCTGTGCGAAAAAAGAAAACAGAATAGGTCATTACAGGCGTCACGGCATGAGTTCGAACTCGCGCTGCCCCCCTTCCACCGCCGAGCCGATCCTTATCCCGCTCAGACTGGCACTGAGCGAGCGGATCCATCCATCCGCCCCATGGATCCATCCTGCACATCACAAGCCCATCCCTCCAAAAGCCCGCCTCCATTCCAACGCCCCTTTCTTCTCCTGCTCCCCATCCCCATCCCACAGGCCAAGCGGGCACACCGCGGAGAAGAAAGGGAACAAGGAACCAACCGCCCCAAACAGCCCGCCCGCCTGCCGCGCAATCTCCAGAAGAGCCCCAACCGCGGCATACCTGGCAGGAACCGCCCCCAGCACACCCAACGCAACATCACCCCACATTAGCCCACCCCGCGCGCGCCCAAAACCCAGACCCGAGTACGACGTGCAGCTGCGCGTCTCCATCTCCGCTCCCATCCAGCCAGTAGCAGTAGCAGGTGTGCAAACCCTGGAAAACGCCGGCGGGGAGGAGACAACGCAAACTACCACCCCTTTTGCTGGCCTGCATGCCATGACATGGCACCGTTGATGGCCCAACGCGGGCTCCACAAACCCAAATCCAACCTCACAACAACCCATCCACCCATTAACCCCTTAAAAACCATGAGTATGCAAGCGGTAACTACCGCCGATCCTCCAACGGCACCCGGTCCCCATAAAACCCTCCCATCGCCCCGTCCGCCCCGACGCACGCCAGACACGTCCCGCCGCCATACACCCTCGTGTGCCGCTTCCACCCATGCCCCGCGTCGTCCAGCACCGAGATGATCTCCCCCTGGAGGTCAATCTCCTGCTGGGACAGGAACACGCCCGGCCCGCCGGGGCCGCCCACAAACTGGTATTCTGGTGGGGCAGATGGCGGGGCTGGCGGGGCTGGGAGTTCGAACTGGCCTGGTGGTGGAGGTGGGAGAAGCGGCGAGGTGGGCGGGTAGCTCGACGGGGAGAAGGGGTTGGTGGGGATCACTTTCCACCCATGAGGGTCCCTGGATGGGGAACCTTCAGCGGCGGGGATGCCGATGGGGATGGTCTTGGTGTACGATCGTCGGCGGGGGAAGGAGGCGGTTGCGCTCTTGGGGGAGCTGGAGGTGGGCACGTCTGCCGAGCTCGAGGAGGCTCCGTATTCTGGGTTGGGTTGGTGGATGAAGCTGGTGTCGAGCGCCGGGGGGATCGAGGCGGCGTAGCTGGGACGGCGGTCCTCAAAGGGGAAGAAGGCGCCGCCGAGCATCGGAGGGGTCAGTGGCGGGGGCGGAGGCGGGCGCGAGAAGGAAAAGTGGCGCGGAATCGACACCTCCCCGCCGGGGAAGGTGGTGGTGTCCCGGAACGGGCTCGAGTGGAACTGGCTGTCCTCGATCTGTGCGCTTGCGGCCACCACCCCCGCGAAATGGTCCAGTCCGACACGCTGCGCCCCGTCGTCCGTGTAACCACCCCTCCCCGCCGGCATGGACGCCTTCCCTTTCCCATTGAATGCCCGCCCTCCAATTTCGTCTGAACCACCGCTGTGCCGTTTCCCTGATGATGTGCGAGAGGAGGTGCGCGGCGAGCGACTGCGTCTTGTCGTCCTCGGGACCGCCACGGAGCCCGTGCCGCCAGGAGGGGTGCCATGGCGGGATTTCGGGCTGCGAGTGTTGACTCCACGTGACGCTGCCAGTGCTGACCATGGATAATGATCCTCCCCTACCTCGCCCTCGCTCCCGTCCATCGCTGGCGGCCTGCCCAGGGGGCCGAGCTGGCCGGGTACAACTCTGAGCGGCACGAACGGCCGCGGCGAATTTGCCTGCCCTCGTTGATGCCCGGACCAAGCGCCAAAGCTCGTGCCAAGCCCCTGGCTGACTTTTTCTCCAGCTGGTCCAGGGGAAAGCCCAGGGGAGAGCCAGCCCGATTCGTGTTTGGCGTCTGATCCGGCGGCGGAATTTGGCGCAGTGCGCCCACGCTTGACGAATAGGCGGACAGCACCCACGAAGGCGAGGAGAGCGACTGCGACGTAGATGTGGGTGTTCACGGGGCCCCGGTCGTAGCGGCTTGGAATGGGCACCTCCCACGCAAAGTCATCGGAAACGTGCTTGAGAGTTGGCATCTGCGCAACAGATGGCCCTCCACGGGAAAAAAAAAGGGGGGGGAAGGCAGCAGTGATATGCAAATTCGCGATGAGCTGGGGACCACCAGGGGTAACAGCGGCGCTGTAATTCGGCCTCGGCGGGTGGCTGGCACGCCCTCTGAGCAACGGGGTTCAGGCAGGTGGCCCTGGACGTCGGATGGTGGCACGGAAATTGGCCGCCTTCCAGTGCCAGGATTCCCGCTGGAGGGTGGGAGCAGGTTCCACTTGGGCTGAGCTAGTTGCCGTTAGGAGGGCTGACACGGCGAAACGCTGAGCATGCAGGGCCGCCTCACCCCTAAGAACACTAATTCCCGCGGGGAATCGTGGGGTGATGGTGGTGGGTGTCAGGGGACGAGGACGGTGGCCGGAATGGGTGTTCGGTCACAGGACGGCTGTCTGGTCGGCGTTAACACCCCAAGACTTGGATGGCGTGGCGGAGATTGGACCCAGCGTGGCCCAATGAGAGTTGTGCGCCCGGAAAGGAAACACACTTACACGGGGGGGGG
>MU855455.1:5016-46542 GCA_033296695.1 Staphylotrichum tortipilum | reverse complement strand
GTGTTAGGCAAGTATCTTGTTGGTTGGGAAAGGGAGGGGGGGGAGGGCGTACTAAACAGCGGTTCCGGGGGCGAGCGGCGAGTTGGGCGAGGCGGACACGACGTAGCCCGAGAACTCGAAGCCGGGGCAGTGGTAGAGAAAGTCGGAGTCGTTTCTGGCGCGGTCGGACAGGCGCGCCTCGTCGCGGTGGATCCCGATGGCGCAGACTTTGACGATGTGCAGCGGCAGCAGGGCCGGGATCTTGAGGCTGGGCCAGCCCGTGTCGCCTAGGCCGAAGAGAGCCTCATCCTCTGGCCCGCGGAGTTGCAGCAGTGCTGTCGTGTCGGGGGGAGGGAGGAAATCGGGCCAGTAGGACATGGTGATGGGGGAGCGCTGGGTATGAATAAGTAAATAAGGCAAGAGATGATCGGTAGGTGGTCGGGATGTGGGGTTGAGAGTAACGCTGGTGAGTGATAGGTAGGTAAGTAGAAAAGACAGGAGGAGGAGGGTTGTGGGTTGGAGGTGGGAGGTTGGAGGGATGGACGGCCGTGGACTGATATCCCAAGAGGTAAAATGTGATCTTTGTTTATCCCTTGTGCTCGTCATCTCGTCATTCCACATCCACATGCACACTCTCTCAAGAGGCAACTGCCTCTCATAAACAACGTGGAAGCGACACCGTGGCCATCAGGGAAAGCACACTCAGCCGGCGCGCCTTCGTCGTCCCTCCTCGACCTCCCTCATCTTGAACAAACGGTCCAGACGACCAGCCAAGCCATATCACTCAATCAATCCGGCGCTCTTCATCCGCCCCCAGCAGCGAGTCCGCCTCATCCGCCTTCCCCTCAGCCCCGCGATACAGCACATAGTGCTGCGTCATAAACACCAGGTCGTACACCATCGACACATTCCCCAGCGCGAACTTGACTGGATTGCCCGTGATGCCCGACCAGTCACGCTGCAGGTAGCTGTCGATGGACTGCTGCGCAATACTCAATATGCCCCCCGAGAAATCCAGCAAGATCTGCAGGATGCTCCACCCCCTCGTCGACCGGTTGCGGTAGTTGACCAGCACCTGCGGCGTGTACTTGATGAGCGTGACAATCAGCTTGACGTACGACACGGCGTACACGGCGTCCAGCCAGACCCACGACGCGACGGCCTCGCGGGTGCTGTCGCGCTCGGGCGAGGCCAACACGGTGAAAAAGATGGCCGCCACCCCCGCGATGCAGCCAAAGAAGATGCCCAAGCTGAGACGGCTCGGCCGGCTGCCCACGCTCGGAGCAAACCCCCAGGCGCGCGGGAAGAAGTACTGGCTGGCAGTGACGAGGGACAGCAGCAGGCTGTGAGCGGCAAAGGCGAGGTCGTTGAAGTGCACGGTCGGGGTGAGGCCGCGGTAGCGGGCGGCGTACTGGGCGCGGATGAGGGGCGAGTAGTAGAAGGCGGCGTTGGAGACGAGGTAGGCGGCGAAGCCGAGGCAGTTGAGGAGGGGGAAGTCGACGGTGGTGCCCGAGGTGGAGCGCCGCGCGAGGTTGAGGAGGGGTTGGGGGTAGAAGCTGACGGACCAGGCGGCGACGTAGGCAACGCCAAAGACGGCAGAGAGGAAGTCGAGGAGTGCCATCGCGCTGTCGATCGCGGGACGGGCAGTGGGCAGGGGACAAGGATGAGGGACGGGGGATCGGGGAGAAAGGGAGCTGGGTGAACAGCGAAGAAGCACTGAGGTGTCCTAAATATTCTACAATCACGAAACGAGCGGACACGCGACGGCGACGGCGACGGCGACGGTGGCCCAGCCTGGCCTGGTGTGTGCTGGCTGCTCTGTCTGCCTGCTCGGGATCAGGCTTTGTTTTGGTGTTGCGTGATGATGAAGTGAGCACATCAACGGCCAACAAAACCCCCCCCATCGCCACGGCTGAGCTAGCGCCGAGCTGCTGTGCCTGGAACGGGAAACGGGCGGGGTGCCAGGGGATAGCCAGCTCAAGAATGAGCCAATAAATAGGCTCCTTGGCAGCACTGGTTTGCTGTGGTGCTGGTGTCTTGCTGCTGTTCTGGGCTTCTTCAGCTTCACTTGTCCCCTGCAATCATCCATCCTGCTGCTCCTCGATCTTCCTCCCTCGATGCTGACTGCGATGGGGGGGTTCCATCCCCCAACCTTCAACCGCACAGTTCCTGGATCTGGTTGCGACTGGACTGGAAACCCGGTCCCTTTTTGAGAAATCCCTGGTTCAGCAACATGAATACGAACACCCCCGCCGCCGCTCGATCTCGATCCAACCCCCTCCCCCAAACTGGACCCCGATTCCTGATTGCGGCCCAGCCATCCCTGGTTGGTCCCCAAGATGCGAGATGGCCGGCATCTGAGCTCGTCATTCCACAAGCCATCTGATGCGGTATGTCAGGACCATGCAGATCCCACGCGCCCCTCCCCATCCTCGCCTCTCCTCCTTCGAGATGGCTGCTCTCGACATGACCGCAAGACGAGCCAGGCGATAGCCATCTCGTCTCCAAGCCCAACACACCCCTGGCTCCACGCTAGTTATCGACCCTGGCCGGGACTTGCAACGGGCGCTTGCCGGGGTCCGTCACACATGCCAGGGCCAGGGCCACCACATCTCTTGCGCCCGGGCCCGGCCCTGTCCCCCCCTCCTGGCACTTCCTCCCAACCCCTGGCCTTCGGTTCGGCGCGGAGACCAATCGCGTCCCGCCCGGACCCTTGGCCGGCTGTCACCGCCGAATCGCGGGCAAGGAGCCATCCCTGATAAGACCACATGCCGGGCGCTCGGTTCGGCTGCAACCTTGGCCCTTCTAGAGCGTCAGAAGGGTCAGGAGGTGCGCCGTCTGGGGATAGCACTCGTCCGTTGAATCGTTGATCGCACTTGATTCGAGCTACGTACGTCATGGCGACGCCAAACATGCTCCATCAAGCTGGATCAAACAGAACTATTTGCTGAGCACCCCCGAACCACCCCCGAGTAAACCCCAAGCATTCCCCAAGCAGCCCCCCCTTCACCGCTTGTGCGTGAGCTGGCTGGCTCACTAGATTGACGTATGGGGGATCGAGAGTGTTTGGGGTGATAGGATATCTAGTTCCTGACCCTGTCGAGGCCAATTCCATTTATCTTTCGATCTCCCTGATGTGCCCAACCACGCGACCCCATGATCTGCTTGTCTCAGTCACTCCCATCTCACTTCCCGTCCTCTCACCTAATCCACGCCTCGTCCGGCCAAGTAACAACACCCATCCAACCACTCCGAAATGCCCCGTCGCAGCCCCCCAACCTTCCTCACCCTCCCCCTCGAGCTCCGCCTCGACATCTACACCCACCTCCTCATCCTCCCGCCTCCCACCCCGCCAGAAATCCAACCCACAACCTACCGCTGCGCCTACTCCTCCTCGCCGCCTTCGTCCTCCCCAGGCTCCCCCTCCCAATCAACCCTAGAAAAGCCCAAATTACATCCCCAGATCCTTCGCGTCAACCCCCAAACCCACGCCGAGGCCCTCCCCATCCTCTACGGCCACAACACCTTCGCCGCCCACCCGGTCCTGTTGACCGCCTGCCCGACGCTGTATCACCCGTTTTGTAAGCCATGTGGGGGGAAAGGGCCAAGGGGGGAGGATGTGGTGGGGAGGATTAGGAGGTGGAGGATCAGGGTGCGGTTGGACGTGCCTGTTGCGGCGCTTACACTGCCGGCGGCTTCACCACCGTCTTTGGCGTCATCACCAACAACCTCATCACCACCCAGTTCATCGGCATCATCGTCCGGATCATCATCATCATCATCACCACCCCCCGCATCAATCGCCTCATCATCAACATCAGCACCTCCGCTCCCATCCTCGCCATCATCATCACCATCGCAACCCACCGAACCCAACCCCATCGCGACAGCGTTTACAAACACCGACACTCTAACCCTCGACCTCTACACCTCCACCTTCCTCGGTGGCGTCGGCGCCGACGCCCTCCGCCCCTTTGAGTCCGTGCGCGGGGTGAGGAAGGTGCGCATCAGGGGGATGGTGGCGGGGTTTGAACGGTATCTTGAGTGGTTGCGGGGGAGGATGACGATGATGCCTGGGGAGGGGGAGGAGGGGGGGGAGTATGTGCCGGGGGATGAGAGGGAGGGGAGGAGGTTGGCTGGGTGGGTTTAACAAGTGGGGGTTTGGATTGGATTTTGGATTTGGGGAGGGAGGGGGTATCAAGATGGGGAGGGGGGTTACCAAAGGGCATCAGCGGGAGTGAGGTTGTTGGAGCGACGTGTACCACACCACCGCCGCGAGCCAACAGCAGCTAAAGGACAAAGATGATCATGGTGGATGCTTCTTCTCTATTGCCTGCCGTCTACCGCTACTCTACTTCTAACCCCCCAACAACCCCTTGTATGTCTGGGCTGCAACCCTCTCCGTCTCTTTGTGCATGGTGTCTATCCCCCACCCACCATCTCTATCTACCTGTTCTACCACCTCTCTTTTAGTCTCTCTCTCTCTCTCTTTCTCTGAGTTGGCCAAAGCAAGCAAAACGAGTAAGCTGCAACACATCTTCAGAGAAAACCAGAACAACACAAAATGTCAAAAATACATCAAAACACAAAACACAAAAACACAAACAAAACACTCATTACCCCCTTTTTTCATCGCAGCCAAATCGCTCAACAGCCAAAAGCCAAGATGACAAAGGAAACAAGTGAAGGAATCAGGTCGACACAAAAGAGAGAAGAGAAAATTGTAGAAACAAGAAAAGAAGGGCAAGAAAAATCAACAACGAAATCGCAGCCCTCCCTCCTCAAAAACATCCCATAAACGCCTGCTGCCGTGATGCACATGATTGATGATGCAAGAATGCAAATGGTTGTCGTGTGCGGAGGAAAAGGGCCCCTTCTCGCCCACCACCAATGTGCCAATGCAAGCCCGATCAGCCCGCATGCACGATCGATCGATCGATCGATCGTTGCGGTTTGGTGTGTTCGGCTGAGCAAGCCGTTTTGCCGTGTAAGTCAGGCTGCGGATCGTGGTGAGTGGAAGGTGGGTGGATCTGCGGGCCGTGATGCAGGGTCCGCATCGCTCCGCCCACCCGCCCTTGCCGATCCCCACTGCCGAATGCCCGCTCGCCCGGCCGAAGGCGAAGGCGCGACAACAACCAGGGGGGTACATCACTCCCTGGCCGTCGCTAGAACACACCCGACCGACCTGGTACTTGGGTAGGTGGGCAGGTAGGCAGGTAGGGGAGGTATTAATAATCCTCCTTCCCTCCCCAACCTCTCCTCCTCCTCTTCAACGTTGTTCCCCTACGCCGTCTTCGCCCCCATCCACCCCGGCAGGGCCTTCCACCCGTGCGCGTTCGGGCCGAGCTGCGAGCGCCCAAAGTTCTCGTCCAGATCCAGCAGGATCTTGAGGGCATTCCGGGAGCGGTAGAAGGGGCTGTCGGTGGTCGCCTTCTCCTTGAGCGCCGACACGGCCTCAGCCACGCCCGGCGCGACCTTGGCCTCGGTCTTCTTCCCGGGAAACGGCACGACATTCTGCAGCAGCTCGTACGCGGCAAGCGTGAAACCAAACTGCGGCGACGAGCGCATGATGCGCGCCGGCCCGCCCTTGAAGAAGGCGCGGAACCCCTCCTCCTTCCAGATGGTGCGCGCCGCGTGCCGGAGGCCCGTGTACGCCGTGTCGCCTTTCCGGGCTTCGACCTGCAGCCGCGTCTTGATGACGTCGCACGGCGTGGTCAGGTACGCGGCGGGCATGCCAGCGATGGCGCCCGCCGTCAGCAGCTGTAGCACGCCGAGCTTCTTGGTCGGCGACTCGCCAAACAGGTCCTTCTTGAGGTGCGAGTACGTCGGGAAGTAGATGGCCGAGAAGGGCACGTCGCGCAGCAGGCACGCCGACGCGCCCTTGTACAGCCCGACCAGGCCGAGGTTGCGCACGATCCACATGGCCGACCGCTTGGGCGCGCCCTCGACGCTCTTGGCGACCTCGCCCTGGACCTGGAGGCGGATCTTGACGATCTCGAGGGGGTTGGTGAAGACCTGCAGGAGCGGCACACGTCAGCATCGGTTTCGGCCATGACCACGACCACACGAAGGGCAAAAAGAGAGAAAAGCGGCAACCTACCACCTGGCAACCACCAGCGGCACCACCAGCAAACACCTCATGCCCCCACCAAATCTGCCCCTGCTTATCGGTAAACGCCCCGCGCACGAGGTCGTTCACCGTCAGCTTGATCGCCTTCTCGGGCGCGACACCCACCAGCTGCGGCAGCACGCCCGAGTACAAACCCCTAAAACCCTCGTTGCGGATCACCTTGCGGAAGCAGTCAATCGAGTTGTTGTACAGGCGCTGGCCGGGGTCGGCGCCGCGCTGGTTCTGCATGCGCGTCTTGACTAGGTCGATGGGGTACACCATGAAGGCGCCGAACGCACCCGCGATGCTGCCGAGGCCAAAGTTGTAGGCCGACTCAGCGGCCTGGGCGAGAAAGTTCTGCGTCTTGGACTTGGCGGCGTCGACGGCGGCGCGGCCGGCCTCCTCGTACTCGTCGCGGCGGCGCCAGGCGGCGTCGAGCACCTTTGAGAAGTCCCGCAGCCCCAGGCGGCCGCTCGGCTCGTCCAGGCTGGCAAAGTGGAACAGGATGTCAGCCTCCATGGGGGTGAAGAGGGAGAAGCGGGTGATGCGGGCGGCCTGGTTGAGGAACTCGGCGCGGGTGATGCGGCCGTCCTTGCTGCTGGCGCAGGCGCGGCGCACAATGTGCTCGACCAGGTCCATCTCGTTGATCATGTTGAGGAAGGCGCGCACGTTGGCGTACGAGACCTTGCTGCCCTGCGCAATGTTGCACAGGGTGTGCAGGTTCTCGAGCAGGTGGTCCGACAGCTTGTGGCGGGCGGTCTGCTGGATGATGGTGGCGAACTCCTCGGGCTCGATGAAGCCGTCGGCGTCGGCGTCGAAGCGCTGGAAGGCCTGGCGCACGCGCTCGCCCTGCAGGCCGCGCAGCATCTGGGAGAACTGATGGTAGTTCATGCTGTGGCGCTTGGAGGTGCCGCCGATGTACAGCTTGGCCCACTCGCAGTTCCAGTCGAAGGGGATGCTGTCGGCGCCCTTGTTGAGCTCGTACAGGCGGCGGAAGTCCTCATACTTGACGGTGCCGAGGCGGTCGACGTCGAATAGGCGGAAGGCGATCTCGTACTCGGCGTCGGGCTTGCTCAGCAGGTTCTCGAAGTAGCCCCAGTCGGCGAGGGTGAGCTTGCCCTTGTTTGTGCGGTCGGCGACGTGGAAGAGGATCGAGTACTGCTCGCGCTTGATCTTGTGCTAGAGACAGAGAAACCCATGTGTCAGTACCCTGGTATCATCCCAATTCGGCGCGCGGACCGCCCGGAGAGCGCATAGCATAGCAGGCAAGGGGGGGCAGGCAACCCACGTAGTCCTCGTGCGGCGGCGCAACGGCATCAATGAACTGCTCGGGGCCGAGCACCAGCTCGCCGGTCTCGGCGTCGCGCGTGGCATGGCGGTTGAAGCGGGCCTTGGTCTGGGCCGACAGCTGGGCGGGCTCCTGCGAGCCGACCAGCGTCTCCTTGACCGTCTCCTTGACGGTCGCGGCCGTGGACATGGCGGGCAAGCGAACGAACGGTCTGTCCGAGGAGATATGCGCGCGGTGTTCTGCTGCTGCTGCTGCGTGGGTGTGTCGCCGGGTTCACGTCGAGCGAGCAGGGGTGTCGTTCGGCGCAAGGCACTCGGTAGGGGGGGAGAGTCCAAGCAGGTTATCTTAGGGAGGGTAGGGGTGTGGTGAGTCAACAGGGCGGCGCAGACTTCGAGGTGAGCGAAAAAAAAAATAAAAATAAAACCCGCGACTAAAAGGGTCCACGTAGGAAGTGTGAGTTGAGTGCTTGGCACGGCGACGAAGAGTCAACGAAGGAATTTAAACCACGCCCAGCGGCTTTCTTTCCCCTCAATGCGCGCCGAGGAGGACCGGGTTGCCGAGTTGAGGCCAGAACAGCAATCTTGAACGGTGGATCTGCCTCGGGGGAAGGATGAGAGGGGGAGGGGGAGGTAGTTCGTTAGTTTGGTGGACTGGGGCTGGGCTGAAGACTCTCTCTCGTCTCCAGGGAACCGCCAGAACCACGCACAGGGGACAGGACACCGCCCTGGATCGGAGACCGCGAACCACCCGCGACCATAATTTTTTTTCTTTTTTTTTTTTTTTTTCCTCAGCGAAGCACCCCAAAACCCGGGCGCCTATCCAATCCCGTGGCACGACGACGACCGAGGGTGGCGGGGGGCGCCGGGGACAGCCTTGGCGGATGCAGGGACGTTATTAGCCGTGATCGGCAGCATCCCTCCAATGTCGCCCTGCTGTGCCTCGCTGTCCCCTCGTGTCCCCTGCTCGCCTGTTGGCCCGCGCTGAAGAAAGCCTCAAAGTTGTGCTGGGTGGATGCTGGGTCAGAAACGCAGCCAACCGTGCGGGGACTTCCCTTGGTGGTGGCACCCACTTGGTTTACGTAACCCATGTTCCCAGCAGCGGAGTCGGCAGCCCTGGAAAGGGCCTAGCCGCGCCGCAAACAGGCGACACACCACCGAGTCCCCGTGGGGATCAACTTGGGATCCCTTCGAAAGCTTGTTCGAGCCGATCTCGCCGAGTGGCGGAGGGCGGAAAGAGGGGAACCATCCCAGCATGCAAACCCGCAAATCCCACATGCCTCAGGCCACATGCCACTTCCGTATTTTTAGGTAGGGGATGGTATCATTATCACCATCTGTGTGTGGGGGGGGATGTGGGATGTGGGTGAGACACAAACCAGGCAAAAGAAGAGAAAGAAAACACAGAGTTTCATCGTCCCGTCTACCCTCTCTATTTGTCCTCGCAATAACCCCCTTAGCCTTCCCGAGCAGATTTTCTCCGCCAGCATGGCATGGATGGCCTCCGAAAGCGAAACAAAGGGAAAAATAGGTAATACATGTAGCCATCTATGAAGCATCAAACCTCCCGCCTTTGCCATCCGTTCCATTCCTGACCGCCACCGAAACCCACCCCATCCCAAACCGACCATCCCATGTGCCACCCACCCCAAGACGCCATGCTTCCCCTGCCTGCCCTCGATTCGCTGCATGCCATTTCGGTCATTCAGCCATGCCTTTGTTTCTTCCCCCATTAACTGCTCCCCCACTCCAAGTAGTGCAAAGAGTAATCCGATCCGATCCGAGCCGATCCCGATTTCCCAAACGCCCGGCCTCCTCCTCGAGAAAGAAAGAGAGAGAGAGAGACCCTCGCTTCCCAGGAACGCCGATAGCCTCTTGCAGTGAACCCCTTTGCTCAGCCGATTCCAAACCCAGCAAAGGTGGATTGGATCGTCGAGGCAAGGATCCGGAGATAGAGGGAAGAAAAAGAGACAGACAAGGAAAGAAAAAAGTGAGGGAAAAAGGAAATGGTCGTGAGTCGCATTACTTCGTCAAGAGCCCCGTCCGTTGCTGTTGCTGTTGTTGCTGCTGCTCGCGCCGTGATTGGTCTTTCCCGGCGTGGGGGTTCTGTTGGTCGTGTACTGTGTAAAACAGATGCACCAAGATACTGGAACAAATCCAGTGAACCAAGACGACCAGCTAGCTCCGGCCCCTGTCCCCTCCTCGTTACGATGCCGGGAGGGTATGGGGGACGCGGGCTCAGGGCGAGGTGGGCTGGAAGTATCCGGTGCAGTAACAGTCGTCGTCGGCGAGCCACATCGACAGCTGCCGTTTCAACATCCCCCTGCGGGGCCACGATGTGTGCGCGAGCCCCAATACATCGTCGGGGGTGCGAGAAACCTGCCAACGTGATGATCCGCCATGTCGTAAAAAGAAGAGAGAATAGGAAATCCGCGACGGCATGGGCGCAGCGAGACGGAGAAAAATGAATCGCTGGCCGGGTCGCCCTGCCATGCTCCAGTGGAGCTGTGCTTTGGCGACGCATAAATACATCGAAAACAAGACTGGAAATCAGACGCGGGCGCATCCCAGGCTAGTTTAGCCCTGGATGGAGATGAAGTTGCGGGGCGCCTGCGACGCCTGGGTCGCCGGGGCAACCTGGTACTGACCGGGCGTGTTGTCGTCAAGGAAAGACGAGTTGTCCGGGAGGGCAGCGCCGGCGTACAGGCGTGCAAGCGTCACGCCGCTCTGCATCCGCTCCTCGATATACGTCGACGAGTGCTTGTACTTGGGCGTCGCGTACTTGTCGTAGACGGCGCCGTGGTGCTTGCGCGGGTTCTGGCAGCACTCGAAGAGCATCTTGACGAGCGGCTTGAGCTGGCTGAGCGTGTAGCCAGAGTAATGGACGTGGAAGGGGGTCTGGGAATGAATTATTAGCACCCGGGACAACCTCTTTAACCTTTTTTGCCTTGCAACCCGACGGCCCAACTTACCCAGTCACCCTTGCCCAAGAACAGCCGTGAGATGAAGTGCGCGCCAGCAGACAGGTAGCTGGGCGGGCAGCTCACGAAGCGCTCGTCCATGATGGTAATCTCCAAGAAGTACTTGGCCAGCGTCCGTGTCTCCAGGTCGTAGTCGTCCGCCTTGCTGATGCGGCGCAGGAAGCTCATCGGGCCGGGCCATCCGAGCTCAAAGTGCAGCATGCTCAGCATAAACCGCTCGGCCTTGAGGATCTCATCAACGCAGTAGCCCGAGTCCACCATGAACACGATCTCCTGAACCGATGGGCAATTAATCTCCTCGTACTTGGCTGCGACGAAGAGAGCCGTGGCACCGACGAGCTGGAGCTTGCCGAGGGACACCACCTTGACCGAGAGGAAGCGGTCGATGCAGTTGACCGTCAGGAAGAGCGTCTCGGGAAGGAGGCAGAACCGGTGGTGGACCTGAACCAGCCAATCCATGAGGACCGAGCGCATCGACCACTGGATCTCGGTCTGGTCGTCCATGTAGTGGGCGTTGGGGGTGAGCTGGTTCTGCACGGTGGGTAGAGGGTTAGAAAATGAGGCCCGTGTCGGGAATGGAAATTGAACGCGTGGGCAAAAAGCACATGGCGAACAAAAATGCACAAAAAATAAGGAAAGGAGAGGGAAGAGAGAGGCACAGGAAGGGAAGAAAAGGAAAGTAAGAAAACAAACCTCGAGCTCGCGCATGTACTCAAAGATCTCGTCACCGTACTCGGCAACCATGCTGACGTCCCACGCCTCCTCCTCAACCTCCTCCTCCGTCTGGTTCTGCAGGACGCAGTCCTTGGCCAACTCGAGCTCCTCGCGAACATCGGCCGTGACGATCGGAGCGAGCAATGTGGTCGGGCCGCTCGTGGTGTTATCGCCGTGGGACCGGAACGAGTGCGCCGTGGTGTAGCCCTGCTCGTCGTAGAGCTCCTGCTCCTGCTCCTCCTCCTCGTCCCAGTACTCTTCCGGCTCCGACGGAGGGGGCGGCGGGGATTTGAAGCGCATCATCTCCTCGAGCGACAGTTTGACTTGCTGCTCCACGTACTCCTCATCCACGTAGTTGGCCTGCTCCAACCCGACTAGCGCGTTGCGCCCGACCGACTCGGCGTACTCGGGCAACTGCTCGACGGCGTCCTCGTAGGCCGCCTCGGTCGCGTTGTCGTCAGTATCGGCCTCGTCCTCCACCTCGAGCAGGTCGTCGGGCTGGACGGCGGTGGGCTTCGCGTACGAGTGCCGGACGCCCTGCTGCTGCTGCTCGGCGCGCAAGACGGGCTGGCTCTTGTAGTGGCGTGGGTTCTTGACCGGCTTGCCGGCCAACACGGCGAGATCATCGACCGGGGACTCTGCTCCGGGACGCACGCTCACCTGGGGTTCCTGGCGGTCCTGGTACACGGCCGGGAGCTTCTTCGACACGCCGTTCCTCAGCGGGGGCTGGGCGAGCGAGGCGCCACCCGACTTTTGGCCGATGGTGCCGCGAGTGTCCATTGGGGCATTGGAATGATACTTGGCCCCATGGCCGACATCTTTGGTCACTGCACCGTTCTTGGTGCTGGCCCTACCGCGACGGTTCTCCTTCTCTTCGACGCGAGTGTCGCGCGTGTTGACCGCGGCGGTGACCGAGTTGGCGCGAGTCTTGACAGCCTCCTTGACGATGCCGGACTTGACAACGGGCTTGCCAATAAGGTCGCCAGCACGAGGTCTAGCGATGTTGCTCACGTCGCCAAAGGCGGTGCGCTTCGGAGGAGCGTTAAGCGCACCGGTGGCGGCCATTGCCTTGAGGTTGCCGGCGGACTTGTGACGGTTGTGGATAGAGGGTTGGGAGGAGAGAATATTTTCGCTGCCAGAAACGACTGCTCCGGCGCGCAATGGACGGTGAGGCTGTGCACGCGAAAAATGATGGTTAGATTAGGTCGGTGGTCGGGGGGCACGAGGTGCAGGAATCAAAATATCGAGTTGGAATTGTGTGGGTGCGGAAGTGGGAGGAAGAATGGGAGTGGGAACTCGAGTGGGAGGAGAGGTGAGAAGAGGGCAGGAGCGCGAAGTCGGGCTGGTCGAGTGGGAAAAGATGGTGCGCAACCTGAGAAAAGCTGTGCGCGATCTGGGCAACGCAGGCAGGCAGGCAGGCAGGCAGGCAGGTGGAGGTGGGAGAGGAAGACGAGATGGGTTCAAACAGCTGCAACAAGAGCCAACCCAACAAACACAACGCACCTTGACGTCCATCGTGGAGAGCTGGGCCTGGACGGGGCGTACCAAGTAGACGATGTTGCTAGACACGAATAAAAGGCGGGCTTGATGGTGTTGTTTGTGGTAGTGGTAAACGGGCGACCTGACGGGATGGGCGGCGAGACGCGGTCGCAGAGGTGTTGGAATTCTGCTTTGAAGATCTTGTTGCTGGCGGGTTGGCCTGTGGTTGCTGTGCGGGTAGTCGCTAGTCGCTAGTCCTGATCG
Source organism: Staphylotrichum tortipilum (assembly GCA_033296695.1). Taxonomy (NCBI): domain Eukaryota; kingdom Fungi; phylum Ascomycota; class Sordariomycetes; order Sordariales; family Chaetomiaceae; genus Staphylotrichum; species Staphylotrichum tortipilum. The sequence continues at coordinate 33,732 of MU855455.1, read as the reverse complement.
CCAGTCGCTAGTCGCGTCGAGTGCGATGCGCCTGCCGCCTTGGTAGAGGCGCGAGAAGTGATAGAAGGAAGATCGCGGCGCGTCCCAGCTCTGGAGCGCATGCACGCGAGAAGGAAAAGAGAGAGGGAAGATGGGAGGCGCAAGAGGGCGTTCTCTGGCTCGCCGTCGCAGAGGAAGGTGTGGGATCGCGGAAAGGCCCTTGGATGAGCTGCGAGTCCCTGCCTGTTGTTGTAGGGCTGGCATGTTTTTGTTTACAGGGTCCGTGACACCCCTGTCCATGCCGTCAGCGCACCCTAGCCACCAGCAACCACAACCGTCCGATCGATGTAACCTAGCAGCCAGGACCCCTCATTCAATACAATTCACATCAGGACGGACGCGATGGGATTGCCTGTATCCGTACAGCCAAGTCAGAAACCAAGTGCATGGTTTTGGTAGTATCGGCGAGGAAGTACGGCCGGTGTTCCTTTTGCGAGGTGAGGCGCCAAGGCGCCCACCACTTAGCCCTCGGCTGCGCAAGCTGCTCTCTCGTCTGTTCAGGCCTCCAGACAGTGAGCAAACTTGGCGGAGAACCACCGAATCCGGCTTTTCGGCGCATCTGCCTTTGATTTACACAGGATACCTTTGTATGCGATGGTTTGCTGTGGCGATGCGAGAAAATCGATTGCCTGTTGATTTTGGTGGCGGCGCACTCCCAACTTGCCTGGCTCGTTGTGCGTGCGGCAGGCTCAAACTGTCCTTGCGCAACGTGCGGTTCGTTCTCCTCGAGTGGTGCTCATCAAGAGCTCAAATGAGCCTCGCAGCCGTAACCAAGGTGATGCCGACGCCCAAACTTGAGTGGGCAGATGAGAGTTTGCAGCACAGCAGTTTCAATGCGATCGAGCCCAGCGCGCACATGGCCTGGCGCATGTCTCTGCTCCGGCCGCCGTTGGACGCAGGGCGCCAAGCCCCCGGGCCAGTTGGCTGCGTCACCAACCCGCTTACCCCATTGCGGTTAGCGTATCTGGCCCGGCGCGGTCAGCGCGTCTCGGGAGGACTCCCATTTAAGAGCAGCATTCAGCGAAGTGCAACAATTCTGGTCATATTATGTTTATCGCTTTTCCCGCTGTGTCGCAGACCCGCATGGGGCTCACTGGCAAGTTTTCCGGAATTCCCTGCGCCTGCGCAGCCCTTCCAGAGCGGATTCCTGGTCAACGCCAAGATGCAGGGGTGCCGATTCCCCGCGCGAACTACTTACGTGGTCACGTGCGCACCTGCAGAGTCAATCAGCACAGACTTAATTCGATCCTCGCCACCTCAACCGACGTCTTTGCGATTACTTTGCACACTCCAGGCATTCCCCTCGACTCCGTCCTTGTTTTAGTGGCCTCAAAGACCGAGAAACCAGGCCTCGGCGGTACCCCAGCCCAAGGGCCCCAAGGCGGGGTTGCGCGCGCGCGACCATTTCCGGCGGCCCAGCCAATACCGACCAGTCGCAGGCACAGGACGGGCGCGCGAATGTTTTGATGTTTTGGTCAACCCAGACGCCTGCGGCGCGACGACTGGCTGCCGCGGGGCCGAACAGGGCTCCTCGTCCCCCCCGTCAGGATCATGCCCTGCCTTGGGCTTCAACGCACTCCGTGTGTTGCGCAAAGTGCTAGGCGACGGATCAAGGGGAGGACGGGTTCTGCCACCCACGGATTTTCAACATTGATCACCATTGGCATTGCGCTGCCAGGATTGGAGCGAAATCGAGTGCGCGTGTGGTAGGGCACTATGTATCGTGGGAGAGGGAAACCTGAAAGCAGCCCGGCAAAGCGACAAAGCCGGGACATCAAAGCGGCGTGTTGCAGATCAGCGACTCGAAACGGGCGAGGGCTATGTGTGTGTGCGCTTTGCGGGTGGGTGGGATGGGACGTGGGGAGTCTCGAACTCGCGCGCGCTCTTTTGTGGCGGGGCAGAGTTTAGTGTCGCAGAGCAAGACCGCCACCGCCGAAGCTTGCAGCAAAGCCAGCAGAGAATTGCTGTGTGTGTGTCCAGGTGATGCGACCGACGGTGTACATCCTCGCTCGTACTATGCACGCCCACCACCTCATCCATACCACATAGACTGGGACTGGGGTGGGTGGGCGGCGGCGGGGGGGGGCACCACCGCCCGCTCGCACCAGTGCATGCAGCGGCGGCAAGCGAACCTGCCCTTGCCCAGGCCCCAAGGTCAAAACCTGAGGCGTCGGCCTTGATTGGCTTCGTCTGCCAGCGCATCGAGAAACGACGTGCCAATCGCCCCTCATTCTTCAATGGGGCACCAGGTTCGGTGTGTGTCTGGCCCTGGTGTGCGCAGCGGGCGACGGTGGGCGAGAGCACCGCCCTTGCGACGGGATTACAGGGGACAATGAACGAGCGCCGCGAGACGCACTATTACAAATTAATCGGAGCCTACAGCACACACCCCCACCAGGCAAAGAACCCGAAGATGCCAGCTCAGGGCTCAGGCCCGCCCGACCTGTTCGGTTGTGGTTGGAGAGTGCGCATCTCCCGTCGTCCACCACAACCCAGACCGTAACCGCTGACCCAGGCACAGATGCGACGAACTGGGGCAGGCCAAGCAGCTGGCCCTGGGAGTGTGTGTGGGTGTGCGTGGGTGTGTGGATGTGGGTGTGGATCTGGCCTCCGCTGCCCGCCCGCTGCTGGGCCGACTCACTCTGTGTGTGCCATGGTGCATCCAGAGGCGGGCAGTCCGGGCAGGAATTGCGTCGCAACCCAACTCGGAGAGAAGCAAGGCGGTCGCCGAGGCCATGCCATGGCCCGAGGGGGGATGACTCGTGTTTTTGGCCTGGTCCTCTGTTTGCGCGACTCCTGTCTTGAGCCCAGGGGCAGCTGGCGTTCGTTCGTCCATCGAACCCACTTTAAGCACTGTATGGACCTGGCTGGTCGCAGTGCGCAGAAGATGGAGGAATGCGACGAGATGATGCCGTTGCACTCCATGCCTACCTCTCAAAGTAAATCATGATTCAAGGCGATCCGTTCGAGAGCGCGTCCCCAGCTTGGTGAGGCCCCAATGGTGGCTGCTGTCCAAGATTGCGAAGCCCGTATTTAAAATCGCATCACGCCCAGGTCGGTCAGTCGGCTGCTGCTCCAAGCCCTCAGCGGCGCATCCTGGCGCTGTCGGCCCAGCAGGGTGGGTGGATGGTGGGCTGTGGGCTGTGCCTGGTACGCATACAGTGCGAACCCCCCAGCGTCATCTCAAACCTGCGATGCTTCCTGTGGCCGCAACATTGCCACCGAGGGAGGCAGCATAGGGCGCCGATGCATCTACGATGGGAAACAAGCACACGGAAGAAACCTAATACTAGCCTCGGCGTCTTACATGGCATTTCAGGCGCCCGCCGTGTGTTGGGGGGCGGGCGCAGGACTGGCGGGCAAGGCCCCGCGGCACAGTCTGCGTGTTGCAGTTTGAGGCCGTGGAGCATGGAGCATGGCGGATAGCAGATAGGCTCAAATCTTGCGACTTGCTCCATCCTCCTCCTGCTCTTCCCACGCAAACCTCCGAACCTGTCACCTCGAGCCATCCAACGCCCCAGACCCCCTCTGGTAGGTCATTGCTATCTCGCATCGCCCGCATCCCACCACCAGCCCGTGCCTGGCCCGATCCCGTTGCTTATATTTTCGACCTCTCCAGTCCGTCCGCTCGCCCGCCTCGCCGCCTCTTCTGCCCTGGCTGGTCGTTCCCTGCGAGAATCTGCGCGCACACCAAGGCTCGGCTTCGCACCCCTTCACACTCGACACCGCCGCTCCCGCGCCATCCTGGTAAGTCATTTCGATGCTCTCGCCATGTGCGATCAACATCCCACTGCGTTGTTCGTCGTCCGCTTTCTTTCTCCCGAAGCACGGCCGCCTCGAGTCCGGGTCTGTCGAGGGCTTGCCCGCTGCTCCATGCGCCCGGCTCGACCGACACCTTCATGCTGCGACGTCCTCCTCCCCGCTGTCCCCTCTCGGCCTTCTTGCCTCCCTCAACCCCATCATCAATGCTGTTCTGCACCCGAGATCGTATCCGCCTGACATTTGTTGCCTGCCTAGGTCCCTTCTGCCCAAACGCAGCTCTTCGACCATTTCTTCCCACAACCCCACACACCCGCACACATTTAACGCTTCTCGCACCCACGCACCGCACCACACCGCACCTACGAACCTGCGCACCCACACACACCACACACCACACACCACCCCGCGGTGACCTCGACCCGGTGGCCTCAACCCGCCACCGACCGGCGTCCCTACTCGGCAGCCGACGCCGTTCATCGGCTCCGGTACATTGTTTTCCTGTCCCTGCCGGCCCGGAATGGAATTGTTCCCCCGCGAGCCGACCTCGCCGGCAGACACCCAAATTCCTCCCCCGGCGGCGGCCGCGATTACTCGAGTCGACACCGCCCTCCACAACCCTTCCCATCCATATCCGTCGCCCGTACGCGAGAGAGCACCCGTCGGTGCGACAACACAAAACACCTCCACTATGGCTGCCACCGCCCCCAACGGGGCTGGCCCTGTGCCCGCCGGATTGCACAGCGGCAGTGTGTCGCCTCGCACCATCACCGCACCCAAGGCAGTCGAGTTCATCCTCGTCTTCCAAGACTCCCCATACCGCGCGCGCCTGCCGCTCCGCGTCTCCATCTACCCCCACGACACCACCGACTCCATCATTTCGACCGTAACTATGTTCTACGGCCTGTACTCGGGGCCCGGCGTCTCCAAGGGGATAAGCTTCGAGGATCAAGATGGCAACACCCTCATTGCCCGGTATGAAAACTTCCACAACCACATGAGGGTAAACGTCCGGGTGATCGAGGAGCCTCTCGGGCCCGGCTACCACGCCGCTCTCGGCGCCGGCCAAGGGTACTACAACGGCAATGGCGCCACCTCGCCCCTTGGGCCGCCGCAGCTGAACGCTCACGGCTCCCGCCCCACATCGAGGACATCGCGCTTGCGCAGTCTGTCCCCCAACGGTGCGCGTGGCCGCCGTAGCACCTCTGTGGGCGCCAACTCCGCCGGCACCAAGAAGGGCCGGTCGCGCTCGTCCAAGAACCGCGCACAGATGAATGGCGACAGCTTTACCGAAAGCTTCAACGGCTATAGCAGCGGTGATGGTGCCGCCGGTTCATCGTCTGGCCGATCCAAAGAGCACATCGGCAACACAGACATCAGCGTCGACAACATCGTCGAAGGCGGCCGTCGCAAGCGTGCCAAGTTTGAGAGCTCGGTAAGCAGCAGCTGCAACAGCGGGCTCGCGCAGTATTGCCAGATACCTGGGTGGCCTCTTCGATTACTGACTCGCCGAATTCTCACTCACAGGAATTGCCGCTCTTTGCTCCTCCGCAGATGCCGGCCGCCACATCGAACCCCTCGGTCTCGCCGGCTCGTCGCATCGACCCCCACCGGAACCCGCTGCCGTTCGTACAGCCCGGGCAGAACCCGTTCAGCAACCCCCACCCCCTGCAGTCTCCGCAGGGTTACATGAACGGGTATGCGCAGACTGAGACGTACGCCACGCCCGGCAGTGACAATCGCCGGAGTCGCGGGAGCTTCGGGTTTCCATTCGGGCAGGGCGTCGGGTCAGCCATGCCGATGATGATGACCCCCGATCCGACAGTGGGAAGCGCCGTGTCCGAAGAGGACAAGGACGTCGCCATGCAGCTCATGCGCATGTCGACCCACGGCCGTGCCTCAGGTTCGGCCCAGGACGACACCCTCAGCGGGAGAGCCGATGCCGCCTCCTCCGCGGGAGCGACGAGTGACGCGGAGAGCTGCAGTGAGGATGATGAGCCTGCCGCTAGGCGACAGAGGCTGGACGTTTTGGGCAGCCACAAGAAGATGCTGAACACGTCGGAGAGCAGTCTGGTCTACCCCACCCAGGACGGCACCGGAGTGGGCGCCGCCGCGGATGCCGACTCCTCAGACACCACCGAGAACGGCGCAATGGCCGCTCCGCCAGTGAAGCCCCCCAAGATCAAGGCGAACATGTTGGTCCCTGGCAAGCTTCCTCCGCAGCCCCCGGCCCAAAAGGTCAAGTCTGCGAAGGTGGCCAAGCCCAAGGTGAAGACAGCGAACGCCACGGGGCCCATGACTCCGGCATCCCTCCCGGGTTCTCGGAAGCAGTCAGTTGCCTCTAACCCGGCCTTCCCGCCCGCCCCCGGCGAGGAGGAGCAGCCGGATCTCTCGACCAAGCCGCGGTGTCAACGCTGCCGGAAGAGCAAGAAGGGCTGCGACAGGCAGCGGCCCTGCGGGAGGTGCCGGGACGCGGGGATCCCCGCGGAGCTCTGCATCAGCGAGGACGAGGGGAACGGCCGCAAGGGACGGTATGGCCGCCACATGGGTGTACCGATTAAGAACGAAGACATGCCGCCCCCAGCCGCCAACTTGTTACCGGCCGCGCCCATTGCCCCCAACGCTCTCGCTCTGGCGCTCGCGGCTCCCAGCACGCTTGACAAAGCTAAGAAGCGCAAGCGGTAGTGGGAGCGCAGACGCCTGCTGTCTCGGTCGGCCAAGTGCCGCGCGGCATCCTCGACGAGGGGGTTTCCCACTTTGCGCTCCGACGCATGTGCTGCCTTTCTTGGCGGGCTCTGAGCGCATTGTGGGTCTCCCTTGACGAAAACAACAATGAACAAGCAACCAAAAGAAGAGCGAGGAAATATTTAGCCAGCAGCATGGTGCGAGGCGGACAAAGTCTCGTCGATCATGGCGGTCATTTTCAGCCTGGCGACCCATTCGCGATCACATGGCGCCCACTCCTTACCATGAGCGTCCTATACGGCGCGCAGCAACAGCGAACAGGAAATGCACCCAGTTATCTTTTTTTATTTTGTTGTTGTTCTCGATTGTTGTTGTTTAACATGTGCTTCTTGTTCAACTAAACTCTCTCTCTCTGTTTCTTCGGCAAATGGGAGCCTGGACAACCGGCGTCGCCTAAGCATACGACAGGCAACTGGAGAGGTTGGTTGGAGGGTGGGATTGTCGAAGGGGTGATCTACCGGCGTTTTTGAGGATGGGAGGGGGGAGTGGATGGATGGATATGCAGGGGGGGAGGTGAAGGTGGAAAATAGGACGTCGGGTTGGGAGGGGAGAACAGGAAAGGAAAGGAGGTGGGAATGGGGGAGAAATCATGGGGGGTTAAACGGGGGAGTTTGGTTCTTTGCCCTTTACTGCGTCTGCTTTGTCGTTGTTGTTTTATCTTTTCTTTTTTGTTTTTGCCGATCTCGGGCTCCCTCCCTGTTTCGGGGCCCATTTTCCTATGGTCTTGTGTCTGTGTCGTGTGGAATCTCGATGGAGTTAGTTGGTTGAACTCGACCTTGTCGTCAATGGATTGCTGAGTGTGTGCTTTTGACGTCGACTTTTTCCTCGTTTTTTCTCTGACGTTTTCCTTTTGTGTGTCCCTGGATCTGGACCTCCCATTCCTGCTTGTCTGACCACATCGGTCTGGGGAGGTTGGGGGGAAGTGAGGCAGATGGAGGTGTGTCTATCCTACCTTGGGTAGGGACGGGAGGTAGCCTAGTCTAGACAGATGCTTGTCTTGTGGACTCGACAACGGAATTCGACTCGCAATCGCCATTCAATCGTCGTTCCCGCGTGATGTGATGCGATCTGTTTTGAAGATACCACTCAACCACGTGATATCGACCGCGCCATCCACCCCCCAACTGATATGGCGCGCAAATTGGAACCTCCCGACTGCCGTGCGTGGGATAGATTACCGAACCACCACCCCGCGCAAGCGAACATGTGTTCTGTTCTGAAGAATTGCTCACCTTACCCACGCCAATTCGCGCAATCGCAATCGCGCAAAGATAACGGCATTTTGCTTCAGCTCTGAAAAAGAGCCGACGGCGGCCGTGACACCACCCGCCCGTCTGTCCGTCCGTCCGTCCGTCCAAACCCGGATTCGCCCGTCGCAAGCCGCCCGCCCGCCCGCTGGCCGTTTCCCAAAAAAAAAAAAAAAAAGCAAAAAAAGCACGACACGATGGATGGATGGCATTCGCGCGCGCATGGCAGCGGCAACCCCTCTTCCCCTCCCCCAGGTTTTTAGCTCAGGTCGAGGCATCATTGCGCCCCGCCGCAACCCAAACAGAACAGCTTTCACAACCACCCCACCATCCCCCCCACACTCAACGCATATTACTTTATTCCCTGGATGTGCTCGTAGCAGAATGATTGCGCGCGCACACACAGCAATTGAATTGGGCTGGGGCGGTCGGGTTAAAACAAACTTTGGCGCTAGGCCGGGTTGGGGATGGTGGGGACGGCAGAGCAAGGCGTGTGTAAGTCAGAGGCGAGGAGAGTCGGGTTGCACGAGGGCTGCGGGGGCTGGTTGCAGGTGGTGGAGGGGGAGGGGCTGTTTTCGTTTGGGGGCTGGTGTGGGTTCATTCAATCGCCTGCTCCTCGGGTTTGGAGACTTCTTGTCGCTGCCGTGTTCGCCTCTCTTTCTTGTTCGTTCGGGGTGGTTGTGGCCTTGCTGCCTGCCGCCAGCTTTTCTTTTTCTTTCTTGTTTCGCGGGGAACCATCGAGAAAGAAAACGTGCGCGATCTGATTTGCTGGGCGCATTTTGTAGGTGGGGCAAGTGGAACGCCTTCCCTTTCCGATCAGATGGGTGGAAATGGTGTTGCATCATTGGCTGCACTGTTTGGGCCGTTTGCCCTGGTCCTGGTTTTTTTTGTCTGGGTTTGGGATGGGGTTTGGATGGACAAAGGGGTGTGGGTCTTTTTGTGGGGCTGGCAGGGGTGTGGCGTGGCCTCGCCTTTCGCTGCCTGGCTGTGGCCCCGGGGGTGAGGGGTAGCTGGCCGCATGGCACTTGGGGGCAGCAGAGGATTGGGCGGGCTTGAGTCATTGGTTCGTGGTTTTGTTTTTGTTGGCTTGTCGCGCGCTGCTTGTTTCTCACCGCTGGTTTTTATTGTTTTTTTGCGTGCGCCGTCGAATTGCTGGCGTGGGAAGCGAAATACGCGATTTGTTGCGACGAGGGTTTGGAAAGAGACGGCGGCTTTTGATGAGTCATTGGAGCGCACTTTTTCCTTCTTTGGGTTTCTCGACGGTCGCCAGTTTTGGCTGCGACAGGTTTTTCTCTGTTTGTTCTCGGCAGCCAGGGCAACCCAGGCAGCCCGGTGGAGTCGAGGTCTCAGCGCCGGAGTTGGTACCGCCAGGCTGGCACTGGATTGACTTCAGCTTTGATTTCGACCTTCTCTTCGTGGTTCTTATTCTCCCTCGCAGATTCAGTTCCAATGATGGCACCGAGCGAATTCGGCGACAGAACGGAAGGGCGACGGCAGCCTCTGCGCTGAGAGATGGCTGACTGCTTCTCGGGACCCGACCAGGATCTGGCCACGGCCCGACACCAGTCATCAATCACATCGGAGTTAACATCCGCCAACCATGAGCCATTCTCCTGCCCGCCAACTCGCCTGTACACCGACTCGACCCGGGCGACTTCGTCGGATACGAATCCGACATGCGGCACGACCCGCCGTCCCTCGCCCAGGAAAAAGTGGCACATTGACGGCGGCGGTGGCGGCCGGCGGTGGATGGATGGCGTGCATATCTGCCACATCCGTTCGTGCCGTTTTGGGCCAGCCAACTATCTCGCAGCCGAATTGCGGGGAACCAACCGCCGGCCCCCGATTCGCAAGCCGGGGGAGCCAGCAGCAAGCCGTATCGGCAGGCGACCTAGCTCCACCGCAAGGGCGCGGTCGATGACATTTCTGGCGGCGAGGGCGATGTCGGCGGGAATAATGCCGGCTGTGGCCCCCTCGGGAGCTGGAGTAATTATTCCCGGGGTTCGGCAGTCTGAGCAGACGGGGATGGGGGATGGATGGGGGGATGGATCCCGAGGATGCGATGGCACGTTTTTGAGTCACGGCTCGGCTCCAGAAAGGCCAGGGATGATGACTGGGAGCGAAAACCTCGTTGCTGAAGTCCGCGCTAGTTATTAATATAAAAGATTTTGATATCGTGGGGGTGAACAGCAACCCCTAAGGAATCATCCATCACTCACCCTCACCACCATGGCCGCCGAAACCGACGTCGAAAAAGGCCCCGCGGCCGGCAGACAACATGATACCGACGTGGGATCCGGGGACGACGATGCGCCCGCGACCTCTTCGTCCCCGCAGGAATTCAAGCCCCCCGACGGCGGCCTCGAGGCGTGGTCGCAGGTCTTCGCGGGTATCCTCATCAACATGATGGCCTGGGGCTACCCGTCCACCTTTGGTGTCTACCAGCTGCACTACCGCGACACGCTCAAGCTGCCCGAGGCGCAGATCTCGTGGATCGGCTCGCTGCAGGTCTTCCTCGCGTTCGGCATGTGCACCTTTTCCGGGCGGCTGGCCGACGCCGGGTACGTCAAGTCGACTATCATCGTCGGCTCGTTCTTGGTTGTGTTTGGCACATTCATGACCAGCCTGTGCACCGAGTACTGGCAGATCTTTCTCGCGCAGGGACTGTGCACGGGCTTGGGGCTCGGGGTGATTTTCATGCCCCCGCTGTCGGTCATCAACTCGTACTTTTTGACGAGGCGGTCGTCGGCGCTGGCCATCTCGGCTACTGGAACAGGTCTGGGGAGCGTTGTTTTCCCCGCGGCGATACAGTACCTGATCCCGCGGGTTGGGTTTCCTTGGGCGGTGCGCTGTGCGGCGTTTATCGCGCTGTTCATCTCGGTTGTGGCTGTCTTGATGTTGAGGCCGCAGCTGAGGCCCAGAAAGTCGGGCCCCGTCATCGAATGGGATGCTTTCCGAGAGGGCCCGTATCTGCTGTATATCCTCGGTGCCTTTCTCTTCTTCTGGGCGCTCTACTTTGGCTATTTTTACGTGAGTACCCCCCACGGGCCGCCCCTGAAATGGACTTTGCTAACCATATGTCAGATTAACGCCTACGCGCGCAACATCATCCACTTCTCCACCACCGACTCGGTCCAGCTCCTCCTCATCACAAACGGCATGAGCGTGCCCAGCCGGCCCGTGGCGGGCTACCTCGCCGACCGCTTCTTCGGCCCGATCAACCTGTACACCTTCCACACGCTCGTGCTGGGGTGCCTGCTGTTCGCGTGGACGGGCGTGACGACGCGCACGGGCATGTACGTCTTTGCCGTCTTCTTCGGGCTGGCCAACGGCGCCGCTCAGGGGCTGTTCGCTGGCTCGCTGGCGAGCCTGACCAAGGACCCGCGCAAGATGGGCACGCGGTTTGGGATGGTCTGCACCATTGTGGCGTTTGCGTCGCTCGCGGGCCCGCCGACGGCTGGGGCGATTATTGATAAATCCGGGGGGAAGTACCTGTGGGCGCAAGTGTGGGCGGGGCTGGTGGTGGTGTTGGCGTCGGTTGTTTTGGCGGGGACGAGGGTCGTTGTGACGGGGTTTAAGTTATGGGTTAAGATTTAGGTTTATGCGAGTTGGGATTATTTGTTGCAAGGACGTTGAATCCAGGTTGTTAGCTGATGAAGACTGGTTTGAGACATGGCAGTGGGAGCTGAAGAAAACTGGATAAATCCAAGACATACACACGCATTGGGGATGAGCCGATTGGATCACGAGCAGGGATCGAGCAAGGACCTCAACCTGGTTTCCAATGGAAGAAAGGGTCATCTTGGTAATGAGTACGAATTATATGGGGATCAATATGCATTACGGCGGCTTTCATACCAATACAAATCAAGAATGACCTAACTCCGCGATGCCCCCCCCGAACTGTAAAAGAAACCCAGCACCCCTTTCCTTGCCCTCCCCTCAGAACGGATTCTTCTGGTACGCCTTCTCCGCCTCGGCGTACGCATCATATCCGTACAAGAACGGCTGGATCTCCGGACAGGTCCAGCGGCTGGGGAACGGCCCCTTGAGCTCCTTGCCGAGCATGCTCATCATGAGCGCGTCCCTCTTTTCCTGCGCATCGCCGTCCTCCATGTGCGAGTCGTCGCGCTGCCGGAACGTCTCGAGCTGGATCTTCCTCCCGCGTTCCATGCGCAGCTCCTGGTACAGCTTGGACACGGCAGGCAGCTGCCTGCGCATGTCGCTCTTCCGCACCCTTCCCAGCAGCGACCCCAGCACGGCGCCGTCCTCGAGGCTCGAGTTGGCCCCCTGCGCCAGGTACGGCAGCATCGGGTGACAACAGTCGCCCGCCATGAAGAAGGTCCCCTTCTCGTTGGCCCACTCGGGCAGCGCGTCGAGCCACATCAGCCGCCACTTATGCACCCCCCCTTTAACCTGCCGCAGGAACTTGCCCAGCAGCGGATCCCACGCGGCAAACCGCTCCCGCATCTCCTCCAGGTCCCCCTCCAGCTTGACCACCCCCTTGGGCAGGTCATCCGGGCACAGGAAAACCAAGTTATACACCTCCCCGCCGCGCACCGAATACCCGACACAGTGCGCCCGCGGCCCAACCCAAAAGTCCACCGTCGCGTCCTTCACAAACGCCCGCAGCTCCTCCGCGTCCTCCCCCTCGAGCTCGTCCGCCCGCAGGGTAATCCGGTACGCCAAATCCCCCGTCAACACGGCCGGGCTTGGCCTCCCGAGAAACCCCGGCCTGATCCCGCTCCACAACCCATCCGCCAGCAGCACCACATCTCCCTCCACCGTCTCCCCACTCCCCAACACCACCTTTGCCCCATCAAAATCCACATCCACCGCCCGCGCCCCCAGCCGTATCTCCACCCCGAGCGCGGCACATTTCGCCACCAGCGCCTGCTGCAAGTCGACGCGGTGCAGGTCCCAGAAGGGGTGACCGTAGCGGGCGAGCACCTGGCGCTGCAGCGCGGGCTCGTGGGCGAGCAGGCGCGTGCCGTCGAAGCGGCGGACGGAGAGGGAGGAGGGGACCGAGGCGAGCGGGGTGAGGGAAGGGAGGAGCGACCAGGCGGCGAGGAGGCGCGTGCCGTTGGGGGTTATTTGGAGGCCGGCCTTTTTTTTGCACACAACAATGCACTTGTTAGATGGGGGTTGGTATGGGTATGGTTTGGAGGGCGGAACGTACGCCGACTTCTTGCAGCTCCCGGACAGTTTCCAGCACGGTCACGCGGTGGGACGGGTTGGCCAGCTTGGTGGAGACGGCGGCGCTGAGGCCGGCGAGGCCGGCGCCGATGACGACGAAGTGCAGGCCCTCGTTGGGGAGGTTGACTTGGGAGCCCATGGTGGGCGCGGGGTGTGTATGGGAGGGTGGTGTTGGTTGTGGTGGTGGTGTATATGCACGGATGGTATATGTCCCTATATATGCACGTCGTTGTCGTGCCGGACCGAGCCGCGGGAACCGAACCGGCCGTCGATGGTCTAAGGGTAGGGTACCGTAGGTAAGGGTAGGGTTGAAGCAGCACCGAGGTGATGACGATGTGGCTTGAGCTTGAGCTGGCTGCCCGGATGGACGCACCCCGCGGACCGGGTATATTCGATTTCGCACAGACGAACGGACTGACAGAAACAGGAGCCAGGACCGACCCAATCAATGCCTCGCCGCTTGTTCTCGAACCTCCCCGTTTTTACCGGCCGTCTGGTTCCGTTCACTTATAACTCCCCAACCATCTCCATCGCGGGTGGACCGCGGCTCCGGCAAATCCGGGCGCGTGGGCACCAAGAGGGCTCGGGATATCCGAAAAGTGGAATGTCTCCATCCATCCCACTCCACACCCCAACTACTCCAAGTACCGATGCCCGCCGTGCCTTGTCCCCGATCCCCATCCCCATCCCACGAATGGCGGGGAGGCAAGGCATCGAAACGCGGGGTGATGGGCCCCCGGCAGGCAGGCTCCGATTCGGGTGATGTCGTCCTGGCGGCAAGATGGTTCGGCTCTGGGCTTTACAATTCGGCCTGGAGACGCGGATGGGGGCACTGCAATGGCGAGGTGAGCGTTGGTCAGCTGTGGAGAGTTGCGGCTCACGACTCGCGGCTTGTGAAGTCGGATACAGAAACCTGCTCGAGTCGCGGAACCGCCGCCGCCGACACATTCGACATGGTGAGCCTTACAAAGTACCAGTGTTCTGGGTATCTCATCCGTGCGCACACACCCGATCCCCCATCGTCTAGTTATACCCGGTTAGGTTTCCAGATCGTAGCAGGCCCTGTCCCAAACAACGCTTGTACATGTGAATCGACATTCCGGAACGCTTTTAGTCAGTCCAGACTTCGGACGACGCCCCCACCTCAGCCCTGCCGCCCCTGCCCTCCCCTCTCATTGCGTGGGCGCTTGGAGATCGTTTGGATCAACCACCCAGTCCTCCTCGTCCCCCCACACCGGGGCCAGCGCAAAGGACCCCTGGATCTTGCCCATGCCGTAGGCGACTCCCGCCATCTGGCTCGCGTCGGCGGGCTTCACGTCGGCCTGCTCAATCAGCACGGCCGTCGACAGGAAGTTGGTCTGCGTGCCCGGCGTGAGCTCCAGCTTCTGCCCGCCCCAGCTGAGCTCGACCTTGCCCGACTTGCGCACCACCAGGTTGCCGATGAAGCCGCCCTCCTTGAGCTCATCCGCGTCCTCCCCGTCGCTGCCCTCACCGTCTTCCTCGCCCTCGCCCTCCTTCTTGACCTTGCTGTCGCCATCCTGGGTGAGGTCGATGTTGACCGACGGCTGGTTGAGCATGACAACGTCGTCGTCCGGCTCCGGCTTTATTGGGACCGGGTTTGTCGTCGTGCCGTCGCGGGGCACGATGTGCAGGGGCGGGAGCACGGGCGGGAACTGGAAGAGAAACATGTGGCCCTCGAGTGCCGCGTTGGTTCCCGTGCCGTCCTCGACCAGCGTGTCGTCGCCCTGGAGCGTGAACAGCTCGACCATGCGGTGCAGATCCTCGGAGACGATCTCGGCTTCTGCGTCCTTCGGGACAGCCGGTTTCTTCTTGGGTTTCTGCTCGCCGACGGGCACCTTCTTTTTCAGCTCGGGTGAATCGGGCGCCTTGATGGCCGCAAAGGCCTCGTCCACTTCCATCACATCAACACCCCCTGCGCTTGCTCCCGCCCCCACGTCTGCTTCCGTCTTGACCCTGCTTGTCTGTGTGGCCTCGTCCTTGGGCGACTCTTCGTCCTCAACCTGCGGAGGCCCGCCGACGAACAGGCCGTCTTCGTCCGACTCTTCTTCCACATCGCCCGCTTTTTCTTGAGCCTCAATCTCAGCGGCTGTCGTCATTGTAACGCCCTCGCCCTTGTGCTCGACACGCCGGATACCCATGGGCATGACTGGCTTGCGCTTTCTCGTCGACGCAACCGAGGTGCGATCTTCGTCGTCGGATACCTCGACGTAGTTGTAGAGCATGTCGGCGTTGATGCGGCTGTTGTCGATGATAGCCGAGCCATAGGTGCCTGCTCCTCCCTTGCCCTCTCCTTCGCCCTTGACATATCCCGAGCTGGACCCGGAGGCATAGGCGTAGCCACCAGAGCCCGAGGGACCGCCGCTCCCGACTATTTCCTACTGTTAGCTGCCACCTCCATCCACTCTATGCCCCGATTCTACGCAATGACAACTCACAGCTCATGCCGGCCGACAGCGGCCCGGCGGCTGACGAGGTGCGCAGGTTGCCCCGCAGCAGCCCGCCGCGACCGCGACCGCGGCCCCTACCGCGGCCGCGGTTGAGGCGCGCCAGCCGTTTCGCCTCCTCGGCATTTCTCTGTTCCTGTATCTTCTGCTGCTCCTCGGCAATGCGCGCGCGCTCAGCCTCGCTCCGGCGGACGCCCTTGGGCTTGAATTTGACGGCGGCTGATCCACGGCTCGATGGGGCGGGCGCCGGGACGACCCTTGAGGATGTGGACGCTGCTGGTTCGGACACGGGTGCGGCTTCGGGGATCGGTTCGGAAGAGACCGTCATCACAGGGACCGGTGCGGGCCCTGCGCTTGACGCTGCCGGCGTGCTCGACTCTGACTCGGCGCCCTCTGAGGTCTGCACAGCGACCCGGGAAGCTGCAGCAGCAGATGCACCGCGGGCTGTGCCGCCCCGGCCACGGCCGCGGCCTCGTGTTGTCGCTTTCGGGGGCATCTGTAATTTCAACAGCGGGGATTGTGTCCACGGGTGCGAATTGGGTGATTTTGTGTGTTCTGTGGCGGGATGTTGGGGTGTGGAATGTGGGATGTTGGGATGATGCAGAGAACAATCCGAAAAGAAAGAAAGTCGCGTTGCTTTGGCGTTGGATTTCTCCAAGTTCCCCACCAAAAAGTTATTTATCGCTGGGCTGCAGGGGTGTTACAGGCGGCTTGCAGGCGCATGGCAGGCAGCTCAGGGCAAGGGTCCCCCGCTGGCGAGTGGTGGCCCTGGTTGACCCAGGTGGTGGGGGGGAACGAACCTTTGCGCGGGGCAGGCAAGCAAATATCGGCCAGATAAGCTTGCGATAAGGGTTGTGTATGGTCATTGAGCTTGGAGTTGCTTTCCAGCATCCCTCCATTCTTCCAGAGCCATATTCCCGTTCCCGTCCCCGCGCGGGCTCTCTCGCTTCCTCTCTCCCTCTCTCCATCCCTCCGGATGCCCTCTCTCAGCCCAGCGACGCCGGCATGAGGTGACAAGCACCATGATCTCGCCATTCCCCAAATCGTCCTCAGCCGACGGCGAGGGGCGCATCGTCGTGCGCCTGCTCCCTGAGGGCGTCTCGGGGCTCGAGGCCTTCTCCTTCCAGTACCCGCTCAAGCTCATCACCCCGATGCGCCCTCTTGACACCAAGAGCGCCCTGGTCTTCATCCTCTCGTATGGAGGCGGGCTGGTGGGAGGCGACCAGGTCAACCTGGCCATCGACGTCAAGCCCGGCGCGAAGCTTAGCCTGGCGACGCAGGGCCACACCAAGATCTTCAAGTCAGCCACCCCCGACATCGTCACGCGCCAGACCATGCGCGTCAGCATTGCGCCGGACGCAGCCGTGTGTCTGCTCCCCGACCCCGTCCAGCCCTTCGGGGCTAGCGTCTACGAGCAATTTCAGGTCTTCCGGTTGGCTCGGAACGCCTCGCTGTGTCTCCTGGACTGGGTGACGCGGGGCCGCACCGCCCTCGGGGAGGACTGGAGCTTTGTGAAATGGGTCGGCCGCAACGAGGTCTGGACGGCGCCGGACGACCCAGCAGCCCCAGGCCGGCTGCTTGTGCGGGACTCGGTCATCCTGGACAGCAACCGGGTGCACCCGCAGCTCCCAACTCTGCGCGACTCGATGTATGGCGTCGGGGTGACGGGTACGCTGGTGCTGCGAGGGCCGCTCATGAAGGCGCTCGGCGCGTTTTTCCTGGCCGAGTTTGCCGCCCTCCCGCGGCTTGGGGCACGCGACTGGCGGAGTGACGGGGCAAAAACAGAGCCAGACGCGAGTCTATCACCGCGAGAGCAGTGGCGGGCTGAGCGGCTGCAGGCGGAGAAGGCGGGGAGTCTGCTCTGGTCTGCTGCTGAGGTCAGGGGCTGCGTCGTGGTTAAGTTTGGGGCTCCCGCCGTTGAGGATGCACGAATTTGGATTGGGTCGATGTTGATCCAGGAGGGCAGTGTTGCTCAGCATTTTGGGGAGCAGGCACTGATGTGTGTTCGATGAGGGGGGTTCTGGGAGGAAATATGTACATATGTGATGATTTGGTGATACCCCTGGCGTGGAAGAGAAGGCCTGCCTGCCTATGGGCTCTTTTCTCAGCACAGTTTCTTGGGTGTGTCATAGAGTAGAGATATTTCAGGAATACATTCACCTTCAATAATGCTTCACCTGACATTCTTCTGCAGTCATTGCCATGATCACTGGCCTGTCTCGGTGCACACCCCGGTAGCTACATACAGCCATCTCTGCCAGGCAGCCGTGGCACTTGCAGGCAGGGGTGTGGGGCGCCAATCCCCCCCCCAAACCCCCCAAACCCGCCAAAACACTGAAGATTTGGGGCAAGCGACCCTCGACGCGTCAATTGCCCACTCGAACCGAACCACGCTCTCTGTCGCCAGCTCCAACCACGGCGCCCACCCCCCTCATCCCCCACAACCACGCCAAATGTAATGTCATCCAGACGACAGCCACTCATGGAGACATCAGACAACACCGCAACGGGCTCGCCCGCCCCCTCGTCCGCCCCCGCCCCGACGTCGACGGCGCGACGGTCAGGACGCGTCACAAAGGCGCCCGCCAAGTTCGCTGCCGATGCGCCCGCCGCCTCCAAGCGCAAGCGCACCGCCGAGCACGACGGCGAGGACACGGAGAACGAGTCGCCCGACGACGCCGACGACGCCAGCGACGCCAATGACGACGACGCCGACGACGACGCCGCCGAAGAGCCCCGCCGCGCCGCCAAGAAGAAGAAGCCCTCGTCGTCGCACCCGCACAAGTCGAGGAAACCGGCCGCCAAAAAGCCCAAAATCAACGGCGACGCGTCCGCCCGCGAGCCCATCCACGCTGCCCAGCTGCCGTCTCGCCCCAAGAAGACGGTCCGCATTGCCATCGCCCAGCGCGACGCCGAGGGGTTGTATGGTGCGTACAGGACGGCGGCAAACACCGACAAACACCCTGATTCTTGGAGTGTTGTGTATGAGATGCTAACCTTCCCTTGAACAGCCGACATCTTTGCCTCGGGCGACTCGGCCGACAAGGTCGCGACAGAATGGTACCACAAGTACCAGGCCGACGACGCCGTCGCCGTCACCGACCTCGTGAACTGCATCCTCCTGTCCGCGGGGTGCGACCAGCAGGTCACCCAGGACGACATCCGTGATCCTGAGAACTGCTCCAACAGGCTGGCGGACCTGCAGAATGTTTATACCGAGGTGCGTTTGTTTGTTTGGTTGCTGTTCCTCCGTGTGTCGCCCGTTTGCGACATGATCATGCTAATTCCAAACTCAGGAGGGCATCACCGATTACCCCCTGGTTTCCCGCGCCAAGTCGACCAAGTCGTTCCGGGAGCTGCTGGTCAGCTTCTTCAGATCGCTCGTGACCGTCCTGCACGAGACCGACGTCCTCTACAAGGACAGCACCCTGATGGAGAACATCGCCCGATGGGTCGCATCCATGTCCTCCTCCACCCTGCGCCCCTTCAGGCACACGGCAACCACCGTCGCACTCGCCATGGAGGCGGCCCTCGTCGAGGTCGCAAAGAAGCTCGACGACCGCATCACCAAAATGACCCAGCAGGTCGACGCCGAGAAGAGCCGCAAGGGGAAGAATAAGGAGCGCCTGGCCGTCATCCAGAAGAACCTCGAGGAGGCCGAGCAGAACCGCGGGCTCTGCCAGGAGCAAATAACCGACTTTTTCGAGACCGTCTTTGTCCACCGCTACCGCGATATCGACGCCAAGATCCGGACCGAGTGCGTCGAGGCCCTCGGCACCTGGATCTGGCACCTCCCTACCTTCTTCATGGAGCCCGAGTATCTGCGCTACCTGGGCTGGATGCTGTCCGACCCCACGCCGCAGACGAGGCAGGAGGTCCTCAAGCAGCTCGCCCGGATATTGAAGCGTGACGCCGAGAAGCTCGGCCACTTCATCGACCGCTTCCGCCCGCGCCTGGTCGAGATGGCCACCAAGGATGCCGACGTCAGCGTCCGCGTCGTCGCCGTCTCGGTCATCCAGATCCTCAAGGACACTGGCATGCTTGAGCCCGACGAGATCGACTCGATCGGCCGCCTGGTGTTTGATTCCGAGATGCGCGTGCGGAGGGCCGTCATTGATTTCTTTGCCGGTTGCGTTAATGACTCGATCGAGAACAAGATTGAGGAGATGGGCGGCTCCGATGCTGTCGACGAGCTGTTTGGTGATGAGGAGGAGGAGGACTTCTCGTCGCCCCGCAGAGACTGGATCAGCATCAAATGCCTCGCTGAGCTCCTTGCGGCATACGACGCGCAGCTCGAGGAGGAGAACAACACGGCGCCCGTCCGTGGTTTGGATGTCGCTGTCGAGATGGTCCAGGCCGTCGCCCCCGAGACCCGCATTTCCCTGGCTTCCCAGGTCCTGTACGAAAAGATTGACCAGGTCAAGGCCTGGGAGCTCCTGTCCGGCTACCTCCTCTACGACCACACGACAAGTACAAAGTCCAAGGGGTCGTCCAAGCGCGGCTCCAAGGGCACCTCGAACGAGGCTGCGCTGAGGAACGCCGTGGCACCAGAGGGTAACGAGGAGTCGGTCCTTCTCGAGGTCCTCGCGTCTGCCGTCCGGCTGAGCTTGGCATCCGCGTCCGAGGTCGACAGGAGTAGGAGGAAACAGCGGCCGGATGCTGCCGACGGCGCTGAAGATTCGGCAGTTCAGCTCGCTGGCATCATCCCTCGCCTCTTGAACAAGTACGGGGCCGATGCGAGCACCGCGGTTGTCGTATTACGGCTGGAGCACTCCCTGCCGCTCGACATCTTCCAGCAGCTCCGCCAAGACTCGACCACGTACAGCCGCCTGCTTGACGAGATCTGCACTCAGTTCGAGCGGCACGTCGACAGGGGCGTCCTCGCCGAGGCGGCCGCGGCGCTACTGCATGCCCGCAAGTACGACGAGCTGGAGGAGATGACGGACAGCAAGATCGCCGACCTCTGGGAAACTGTCATCAACGCGCTCCGGCACTTTGACAAGACCCAAGAGCTCGGCGAGCGCGGCAACATGGAGCCCCAGGCGATCACCCAGCTCGGGAGCATCCTGCTCAAGATCAGCAAGCTTGCCAGCCTGGCGGATTGCATCGACGTGCTCGAAGCCCCGGGCCAGTCCGAGGGCTCGTTCAACGCGGTGATCGAGCTGCTCATCCGCACTGTCCATCGCGGCAAGCTCGACCATGTCGACGAGGCGCTCGACGACCTCGAAGACGAAGCCGTCTCGTACGCCATCCAAGCGGCCCACTTTTACTTCATGTGGAAGGTCCGCGGGCTCCTCGGCGCGGTCCAGTCCCGCGCCTCCATCCCCGCCCTCACCATCGAGCGCCTCTCCACCCTCCGCAAGATCTACTCCAACAACCTGATTCGCACCCTCTCCTCGCGCGGCACCAACGACGACCTCCGCCTCTTCGCCACCGGCGCCCTCTGCGACCTGCACGTGCTCTTCGCCTCCCTCCGTGAAGCTGTCAAGCAACCCCCGCACAAACCCGAATACGCCCCGCTCGACCCCCTCTTCGACCCCATCCAGCCGGGCCTCACAAACGAGCTTATCGAGATCTACAACGCCGCCGAGCGCGCCTACGCCCGCGCGCTGAAGCGAACCCTCAACGAGCCCGCCCACGACGAGAAACACCGTCCTGTCCCCCAATCCCTAGATGACCAACCGCCCCCCGAATCCTCCGACTCGGAAGAAGAAATCGACGACGCCTCCGACGACGAGGACGAAGCCGCCCTCTCCCCCACGGCCCGCAAGGGCCGCGAACTCAAACTCGAGCGTGCCCTGTGCGAACTTGCAGGGAAGCTTGTCCTGGCCCTCCTTGCAAGAACCGTGGACGCTCAGGGCCCTCATGCGGGCAAGCTGCGCAGGCGGATGGTCCGCAACCAGGCGAAACTGGGTGCCAACCTGCGGGAGACGCTCGCGTTTTTGGATGAGGGGAAGTTGAGGGAGCGGATTGCTGCTGCTGGGGGGGAGGCGGGGAGGAAAGGGAGGAGCAAGGCGAAGGGGAAGGCGGCTGCGCCGGCTGCCGGGGGGAAGAAGAAGGGGGCCGCGGCGTTGAGTGAGGAGATTGTGGTGGCGGAGGATGATTTGTCGGAGGAAGAGGAGGTGGTGGAGGAGGGGTCAGTGGAGGATTTGAGGAGACGGGGGTTGTTGGAGGAGGTTGAGGAAGAGGAGGGGGAGGAGCCGGGGGAGAAGATGGACGAGGATGAGTCGGTTATAGGGGACTGAGGGGTGGGTTGAATGCTCTGCTTCTGGTTGGGTGTATATGTTTTTTTGCCATTTTTTTCTCTTTGCTGTTGTTAGGTGCCTGTTTTGTCTTGCGCAGTTTGGGTGTGGTGGCGCTGGGAGGAGGCGGTGGTGTTTTTTACTTTTGCTCTCAAGAATTATGGAATGATTAGGACGGTTTTCTCTGTTCATGTACTGTTGTTCCCTTGCTCGAATAAGGGTGGTCCTGTTGTGCTGCTACCTGAGCAATGCTGCTGTGCTGTCCTTCCTCGTCGGGTATCTCCTGTTGTCCGTGTCCTCCCCAGTTGCTGCCGAGAGGGCCTCATGTATTTATACTGCTGCCTTTCCCCCTTTTCCCACAACCAGCAAGTATCATCATCCGTGCCTGGGCCACCGACCCTGCCAATCCGGGCACATGCGTGCTATTTAATCTTGGTCCCAAAAAGCCCAAAACACCTCACCCACTCCCTCCCGTCCTCCCCACCCTTCACCCCATACTGCTTAATACAGCAAGAAAACGGCTTATTTGACACCGCCTCCCCCTTCTCCCCACCACCCGTACCCGCATCGTCATCCTCCACATCCGAGCTCTCCAGCGGCGGCTTCTCCAATTGCCTTCCCCCCTTCCTCCCGCCCCCAGCTGCTTGCCCACCAGCCTCCTTCTTCTCCCCGTGCTTGATTTTCTCCTCGCGCGCTTTACACTCCTCCAGGTTCCCCCACAGTGTACACATGCGCGCACGCAGCTGGCCCAGGGTCTGGGGATCCTCCCCGAGGTCTGTTGCATTCAGGCCTGTGAGACACTGCGCGTCGGCGTTGTCAACGAGGACCCACAGGCGAGGTGGGGGGTCTGGTGTCTTTTTGCCTGGTTTGGGAGGGGGGGTCGGGTCTTCAAGTTGGAGGGCGAAGCGCCACTCCCAGATGCGGTCGGTTCCGGCCGCGCCGTCGTCGTCGTCGTCGTCGTCGTCTGAGGACAAGACGTCGCTGTTGTCCTCGTTGTCCGAGAGCGCGTCATAGACGGTTGGTTTGCGCGGGCTGGCAAAGTCTTGCAGGGACGGGGGAAAGAAGTCGACGACGCGGACGAGGGCGCGGTACTTGGCGCAGGTGAAGGGAACGGGGAGGGAGGCGGGGTGGTTGTTGAGGGTGGTTTCGTAGAGCGGGGGGCCGAGGATGGAGGTGATGGTGGTGAAGGGGGAGGGGTGGACTTCGGCCGTGACTTCGTCGTTGAGTTCGAGGCAGAGGGAGTCGACGAGGGGGGGTTCCTTGGCTTGTTGGCCTTGGGCTGCTGCGCGCATGCGCTTGCGGCGGTCTCTGGTGTTGGGCGGGCGGTCGGCCTGCTGCTCCAGGCTGTCGAAGGCGTTGCGTTTCTCGCCGGCGGCTTGGCTGGCCTTGATTTCTTTGATTTGTTGCTTCCGCTTCTTGCCGTAGTCGCGCATTCGGCGGATAGCCTCCTTCAGGTTCGGGTCTATCGTGTCGCGGTCGTGTGTCTCTAGGGCCTGGACGTTGACTTTTCGTTCGTAACCGCCGCCGCGCTCTCTGCGCAAGAAGCCCTCGAGGAATTGGCCATTGTTGCCGAGTTTGATCTGGACATTGCGCAAGGAGACCCACTCGCCGGCGCGTACCTCATCGCGGACGTAGGAGGCATGCGGCTCAAAACACGAAACCTGAAGTGCCATTTTTCCGTACGGGCCAACCCAGTCCTTCTTGGGCGCGTCGGCAGTGATGGAGGTGTATCCGTACAGGTCGCCAGGTGCAGAGGCCAGGCCGTCCAAGCCCGGCCACACGTGGTGGTAGAAGCGCGGGTTTTCGGTGTAATCCGAGACGTACAAGGTGGCCTTGTCGCAGCTGTGGTGGGGTTCCTTGGCGACCTGAACGACCAAGTCGCAAAACCTGCCCTCCTGGACGTCCTTGAGCAGGCTGAACTTTGTCTTGAGGTTCAGGGATTGCTCCGCCTTTTGCTGGAAGGCTGCCTCGTCTGGGATGAAATACTTGTCAATCCTGTGGTAGAGATGCGAGACATAAGCATGCTCCTCGGCCATGGGAGCGGTGACGTCTCGGGGGGCGGACGGCACCAGGGCAACCTGGGCGGACTTTGGAGGCTTGGGGATCTTGGAGGCGGCGTAGATGCGTATCGAGGTTCTGTGGTTGGTGATGAGGGAGAGGGGGTCTGCGCGGAACCGCTGGACCCTCGCAGCAAGGGCGACCATAACATCCCCTACCGAGACCTGGGGCATATCGGCCAGCGGCCGGAAGATGACAAACTTGACACCATCGGTTTCGCCCTGGATGGAGAGGTCGAACAGCTCAAAGGAGGCTTTGTAGTCTGCATAGGCATCAGCGGGACTGCTTGAATTGCGATCGGGGTCGTGCCACAAAACACACCACTGCCGTTGGTCGGGATGGGCAGCTGGCAGTCCTTCACCAAGCCAATGACATTAACGAAGCTCCCCGCGGTGGCCTCATCGTCAAAGATGGCCCTGAGGGCGGTGCAGGCGGCGGGGAGGGGGCGATCTGGCGGGGCAGGGGATCCTGCAGCAGCCATGGGACTAAGTTGAGACCAGCTTTATTCATGGAAAGGGGTTTCTTTCTGGGGATGGCGATGCAGGCCCAGCCCAACAAACGCCAGGAGTCTTTCTGGCTTGTGGTGTTGTAGTTTATTGTGAGGTTTTGTTGAACTTTTGTTGTTGTGCTGCTCTGGCGGGGACTTGCAGCTGGGTGCAGTGCACCCCCTGGGCCTGTCGCGTGTTTGGGTTGACGCGTTTGGTGGGAGAATGGGGAGCAGGGGGCGGCCTGTGCGAATCGCCACCTGCCCGCAGTTTCATGTGCAGCTGGAGGGTCAGAGCCACTTGCAGGCAGAGGGTTGCTGGTCTGTGCTCGACTGGAAACATGGTGGGGATGGCCAAGGAGCAGCAAAAAAGGGCCATGCAGGCCCACCGCCTCTCCTTGATGCGCCAATCAGCGCCCTCCCCCCGCTGACTCGAGCCCGGGCCCGGTGGGGTGGGGCAAGGCTTGCCTGATGGACAAGTGGGCAGTGGACTGCGCGGGCTGTGGGGACTCTGTGGACTTGTGCTGCAGGCGAGTTGCCAGAAGGAACCGTCGCTAAATTCTTTCCGCTCTCCCCAAACAAAACTCTCTCCCACGCAACCCCTCCATCCCTCCATCCGCCCCCTTTGCGCAGACAGAGGACTAACGTGCCAGGCTGCACCCCAACATCTGTCCGCTTGCTCGACACTGCTGCTGTCGTTGCCCGATCTCGGCAGACTCTTCATATTTCATTTCTCCTGTTTGACGTCGCACCCGGACTTTCCGCCGTGGTGCTTCAGCTGCCTCCGAGTCGCCCAGGCCAGCTCGCTCCCCTCCTTTTCCCCCTCCACCGCCCAACCCGCACCACCATCCACCAACAAATCGTCGTCGATCGACGCCCCGTCGCAACCATGGCCGAGCGATACATCCCCGAGCACCGCCGCACCCAGTTCAAGGCGAAGAGCACCTTCAAGCCCGAGGAGCTGCGCCGCCGCCGCGAGGAGCAGCAGGTCGAGATCCGCAAGGCCAAGCGCGAGGAGAACCTGGCCAAGCGTCGCGGTATTGGCACGGGCGACAACCGCCCTGGCGCGTCGCTGGGTGCTGCCCCTGACAGCGACGATGAGAACCCGCCGAGCGAGTCCCAGGTATGTCATGAGATTATTATTTTTTACATTCTCCTCTTTTTTTTCTCCAATCCAACAACCCTGGGCCGAACCCCCAGTGTTGTTGTTGTTGTCGCTTCTCCATCGTCGACCCCCGCGCCCTCTGGAGCTGCAGCTTCCAGGTTCAGCGTCCCCCACCCCACTTGTGCCCCGCTGTCTGTTGTGGTCATCATCATTTTGCCTGGTGTGAGGCGATGCCCGCATTCGGCCGAGCCACGGGTCCCGACAGCATCGCAGGCCATGGCGTGGCATCACAGCACCGCCGCGGGATGCGGTAGTGATCATCCCATCTTGAATCTTGAATCTCTCTCTGTCTTCGGTCTGTTCAGCGCTCGGATTACACGCTAACGGCGGCCTCCGCACAGCTCAACGAGGACCTCCCTCAGATGGTCGCCGGCGTCTTCTCCGACCAGATTGATCTCCAGATCCAGGCCACCACGAAGTTCAGGAAGTTGCTTAGCAAAGAGCGCAACCCGCCCATCGAGGAGGTTATCAAGACCGGCGTCGTGAGCCGCTTCGTCGAGTTCCTGCGCTCGCCCCACACCCTCGTCCAGTTCGAGGCCGCCTGGGCCCTCACCAACATCGCCTCGGGCTCGGCTACCCAGACCCAGGTCGTCATCGAGGCCGGCGCCGTCCCCATCTTTGTCGAGCTTCTCGCCAGCCCCGAACCCGATGTTCGCGAGCAGGCCGTCTGGGCTCTCGGCAACATCGCCGGCGACAGCCCCCAGTGCAGGGACTACGTCCTGGGCCAGGGCGCCCTCCGCCCCCTGCTCAACCTCCTGGGCGACAGCCGGAAGCTCAGCATGCTCCGGAATGCCACTTGGACGCTGAGCAACTTCTGCCGCGGCAAGACCCCTCAGCCCGATTGGTTGACGGTACGTCCAAACTGCCCGCCTCCCTCCCGTCATGCTCGTTTTCCCTTGGCCTGCCCTCCCCTGCCCCGCCCCCGCATTCCATCACGTGATTGCTGACGAGCCCCAGATCCAGCCCGCCCTTCCGATTCTCGCTAAGCTCGTGTACTCGCTGGATGACGAGGTTCTGATCGACGCCTGCTGGGCTATCTCGTACCTGTCGGATGGCTCCAACGACAAGATCCAGGCCGTGATCGAGGCCGGCATCCCGCGCCGCCTCGTCGAGCTGCTGATGCATGCGTCGACTTCGGTCCAGACCCCCGCTCTCCGCTCGGTCGGCAACATCGTCACTGGCGATGATGTCCAGACCCAGGTGATCATCAACTGCGGCGCCCTGCCCTGCCTCCTCTCCCTGCTCAGCAGCAACAAGGACGGAATCCGTAAGGAGGCTTGCTGGACCATCTCCAACATCACCGCCGGCAACTCGGCCCAGATCCAGTCCGTCATCGACGCCAACATCATCCCACCGCTGATCCACCTGCTCATCAACGGCGACCTCAAGACTCGCAAGGAGGCCTGCTGGGCCATCAGCAACGCCACCTCGGGCGGCCTGCAGAAGCCCGACCAGATCCGCTACCTGGTTGTTCAGGGCTGCATCCGCCCGCTCTGCGACCTCCTCGGCTGCCCGGATAACAAGATCATCCAGGTCGCCCTGGACGGTCTCGAGAACATTCTCAAGGTCGGAGACCTCGACAAGCAGGCTGCGGGTGAGGGCACGGATTCGGTTAACCGCTATGCGCTGTTCATCGAGGAGTGCGGCGGCATGGAGAAGATCCACGACTGCCAGGGCAACGCCAACGAGGAGATCTACATGAAGGCCTACAACATCATCGAGAAGTACTTCTCGGATGAGGAGGAGAATGCCGACGAGGCCATGGGCCAGAACCAGCAGTTCGGCTTTGGCTCCGCCAACGGCGCCCAGCAGGGTGGCTTCAACTTCGGCGCCAACGGTGCCGAGTCGATGGACATGTAAAAGGGGAGTCGACCAGTCAAAGCAAGGATACGATGGGCCGGGGTGCTTGACGGGGATGCGCTTGACGCAATACCCGCCGTTCCGGAGCCACCGCCACCAACTCCTGCGCGCTTCTATCTTGGCCGTCCAACACCAGTATTCGAATCGCACCGCTTTGTTCCCCCCCCCATCAGACCCGTTGAGACACACGACACACGTCTATGCTTTGCGCCGACACCACCCCTTCCCAGCCCAACCCAACCCAACCCCCTTCTTTCCCCCAGCCACACCCGCGACACCACCTACCCCATCAGCACAGCACATTACGCCTTACCCTAATTTCGTTTTATCCACCACCGCCCGCACGGAACACCAGCATAGAGGGAGAGTCCAGGTCGTTTGGTAGCTTGATAGCTCCAGCCTGATGAATGCATCGATGCGTTTTATGAGTAGCGCAGAAAGGAGAGGAGGGTCTGAATGGTAGCTTGATAGCTCCTACCCTACAATGACAACGAGATCGCGGGCGCACGAGCCGCGCCGCGCCGCGCCACGAAGGTGGAGGGCGGGCCCGAGAGGAGAGAGCCCGGACCTCGGCGCACGTATCGCGCCTGGAGCCGGCCATTGCTAGTGCATGGCCGCGCGACGGGGCGGTTGCCGTGGATACTGGTCTTTGGCTACTGATCACTACCAAGTGGTAGATGCAGTTGAACAGCCGAGGCGGAATTTTGATGACGGAACGCAGGAGCAGCTCTCCGTAGGCTAGCTCTCTTTGCAGACACAGAAAATGAAGCCACGACAACGCTGAACACAATGTGCGGTCAACTGTGTGGTGTGATGTGTGTTGTATGGATTGTGTTGCTGTAGTGTTTGCCCCCTCTTGCCCATTGGGCATCCCTACCCCGGACATTGAGTGTGGCATCATGCTTGTCTATTCTGTGTATTCTCTGTAACTGTCTGTCTCTAACCCCATGATGTGTTGAAAATGCAACTGAACCGCCCAGTTCCTTCCTTGGGGGCCCGTCTCTCCGTCTGTTTCTCGCACAGCTCACCCTCAAGCATCCAACCCATCCAACTCCACCAGCCTGGTAACCATCCTGATAATCTCGGCCTCCACCGTCTTCTCCCCGGCCGCTGACACCTCGGCTTCCTTGTCCCCCGCCGCCCCTGTTGCCCCTGACCCAACCCCAGGAGAAGTAGAAGAAGAAGTAGTAGTAGTAGGGTTCTCGACGCGCCGCTCAATCAGGCGGTCGATGACGCCGCGCAGGCGCGAGACGAGCACGCCAATGCGCGCCCAGCCGCGCAGGCGCAGCCAGCCGTCAACGACGAGGCCGCGGCCTTGGGTGTCGAGGGCGATGGAGCCGGCGAAGAGGAGGAGGGTGTATGCGTTGAATGCTGCGCACAGTCTATTTGTTAGCGGGACAAACACGGTGGGAGAGGATGGGGGGACGAAGCATGACCGGGGGGGGGGGGGGGGGGG
>MU855454.1:0-59870 GCA_033296695.1 Staphylotrichum tortipilum | reverse complement strand
CCGTCCTCGCGCGTGTCCCTCCACTCCAAATCTGCCATGATCTGGCTGATATATTCGCCGGCGCCAGAAAGATGGAGGATATGAGCGATAGTGCAGTGAATCGCGAGAAGGCGCGGTGAGCGCGGGTCAATGGTCCGGGATTCGGAGAGGTAGAGAGTGCGGACGATGGGGAGGTCCGGCCAGATGCCGGGAGGGAGCAGCGAGCGGATCCGGTAGGTGTGCGGTTCCTGGGCCGGCACAGGCTCGAAAACAATGTTGAAACTACCAAATAATACATGAAGATCGTGATTCAGCGTGACGGCGTTCCGTGGCTAGTCAATGTCGTCGCCTTCGATCATGTGGACCACGCCGTGATCAAACATGTTGAGGATGTCGAGAGCTGCGATTTTCTCGGGAGGCTTGTCTGAGTGTTAGTCTCGAACATCTCTCCTCTGGGTCGAACAGAACATGGCGGGTAGAGAGACGAACCAGCGGCGAGCCCTTTTCTGTTTTGGTGATGGAATGGGGAAGTATGTGGGCTACTTCGAGGCTTGAATACGGGCCGCGGAGTGGATTCCCGTCGTCGTCCTTGGCCCCGTCACCGTCCCGACTCGACCGCTTTACGGCTTCTTTCAGGTCGAACAAGCGGCTGACGACGCAGCGGTGGCGGTCGCGTACCAAGCAAGAGCCCTGGAGACCGCCTGGGCCCCCTGGATCGCAGAACGGATCAGCGGAGTGAGTTGGGGTGTCATGCAGGACACGGTGCGTACTGCCGAGCGGGGGGGTCAGTGGCCAGGTGGCAACGGAGCAGTGCGGGCTGGGTCTTGGACCTACGAGGGAAGAAGAAGTTGCTGAACAGATACTCGGCGTGTGACGATGGCGTCAACAGTACATAAACCAATTCAGAGTTTCAAGTGGCAGTCTTGAAATTCCAACATCCTTTTGGGAAAGTAGCGCAGTGGTAAATTGGTTGCATTTTGTCTGCCATCACACGGCGAAGCGGAACAGGTGAGAACCGAGAGCGTCTTGATCGCCCTCCAAATAGAGATCGGCTTCGTTGTCGGCGAGGATCGGGAGGGCCATGGACCAGAAGAAGGCGCGCAGGAAGATATCCTTGGACGTCTCGGAGCGCGCATATTCGTACGTGAGCCGGACGAGCCGAGGGCGGCTATACTGGCGGCGGCCACGATCCAGCGGGCTGCTCCAGCTGGGTGTCCATCCGGCACCGTCGAAGTGCTCGACGATGCGGTAGAATCTGCCGACGCACCAAGAGCGCCCGTCTGCCGTCAAGGGGGTTTGGTCCGCAAAGCTGATAACACCCTCGAGCGATAGCTGGTGGCGATGCCGCGGTGACAACGAAACCGGGCAATCTATGCTGTCGCTGCTAATCCGCGAAATAGAGACGGGTATTCGGGGGACGAGAATCCAATGCAGACAGACAGGCAGGCAGGTGGGCGGCCGCGGGCTAATGGAGGATGGGTGCTTGGTGGATGCTTGATGATACGTGCTGGGGAGAGAGGGGGAGTGCTGTGTGGGCGAGACAGGGAGAAGAGGAGGCTTGTTGTTGGACGTTGTGGTGGATTGATGAATATGGCACCACGCAAGGCACGGTCAAATCTTTCGTTGTTCATTGACCTTGGTTAAAGTTGCTTGCGCGTGTCCGCAGGGCGCTCCTTCCGCACCCAATCTTGGTGGGTCGGGGAGCTGACCCCAGACACAGGCGGCCTGAGGCATCTGGTTTTCTCATCACATCCAACAGCAAGGCGCCCACTAACTAGTTATTGGGAGCCTCTCGCCTCCTGGCCCTGACAAAGCAAACAGCCAATAACAAAACAAAAAAAGACATTTCGTCACCCCATCGAGTGTGCCAGTCGAGTCCAAACAGAGCAGCAAAGCAAAAAGCAAGTGAGTCAGCCAGCTGAGCCCCGTTTGTCCATCAGGCCTCGATTCAAGGACGGACGCTCGGTCCGCTCAAACCAAACACCACCTAAGCAACAGCCAGCCAGCAAGAGCAAGGGGAATCAAACACCCACAGAAAAACAACAATGAGTTCCCACACACTCCACTCCATGCCCCAACCAGCCCAAGTCCTTCCCAGTACGTGCAAGTCATGCCATGTGCCCCGTCCGAGAGCGCTTCCAACTCGAGGCAAACAAACAAACAGAAACAGAGAAGAAACAAGAGAAACCCAGCTCCATGCTGGTGTGCTGTATCCGAGGTGTTGTGCCATGCCGTACCCCGAGGTGTGTGTACTTGTACTCCGTACCTCCATCCGTCATTGAGCAGAAAGCAAAAGCAATGGTGCAAGAAAATAAAAAGAAAGCAAACGAAAGAAACAGCGAAGCAAGCCGGGTTGGGTGTCGTATCACCTGCCCTCCTTCCCGCTGGCCGCAGCCAACTGCTCCGCCCACAGCGCCTCCTGCTGCTGCTCGCCCAACACCTCTCCAAACCCCACCTCTCTGCTCCCATGCCTCCCCCTGGCCACTAACGGCGGCGAACTTGGCATAACCAGGTCGGTACCCAAGAAATTCCCAAAATCCATCCCCACGGGCCCGTCCCCATGCTGGTGCAGCCCCAAGTCCTCCCCGCGGTGCTGCGATGGCGAACCCCCTCCAATAAAGTCGTTCGCCTCGCTCAGCAGCTGGTGCAGCGTCGCCGTGAACGGCGAGTCGAACTGCATCTGCGGCATGTCGACCAGGCTCATGTCCATCGGGAAAGCGAGGTGGGCGCCGATGCCCGCGCTGCGCGGGCTGCGCCGTCTGCTGGCGCTGCTCGGGGGAAGGAGGAGGTGGCCGCTGCCGGTGCCGTGGCCGCCGCTGGCGGAGCGCGGGGTGCGCGAGGGCGTGCGCTGGAGGTGGTGCAGGCCGAAGAGCTGACCGGGGGATTTGGGCTTGCTGGAGCGGATCGAGCGCGAGATGCTCCGTGTTATGGGGCGATGGCTCGGCGTCGGGCGGGTCGGGGTCTTGAAGGGCCCCGCGGCCGTTGCCTTGGGAGGCGGCGTGGACGGGCACCTGGGCGGCGTGCCAAAGAGCTCCTGGCTCAGGCGGTCGTCCAGGACCGGCGTGCCGGGCCGCTCCAGGTACGTGTCGTCGTTCTCCTTCCCTCTCGCTGCGGACTTTGCCTCATAGGCATGGGGACCTGACTGCGCTTGGTTAAGCGGAAGCTCCCCGAGAACCTTGGGCGTGCCATCCCTCCGCGGCGACGGGAAGAGCAGCCTCCTTGTGCTTCCGAGTTCGTCCTCAACTGCAATGGGGCTGTCCGCAGTCCCACTACCCCTTGAGTGAGTCGATCCCAAGAAGCGGTGCCTCGGGGAGCTTCGCAAGTTTAAATTCGTTCCTTCTGTCAGAGCCATGTCCTGCTGTGTTGGCTGTGTTGCCGGAAAGTCGATGTCGACGGGGCCGATCGGGTCGGTGGGAAAGTACGCCTCCGACGTAAGTTGGGCCTGGGCATCGCTCTTGGCCGACACCTTCTTTGATCTCGAGCCCTTGGGCTCGCGCTTCCTCCTCGATTGATTAAGCCTGGCCGCGTCCTTGTCCCACCTGTCGGGCGGGCGGTGCGCCTTGAACTTGCCCAGCCAGATGCCGCAAGGATTGCACAAGAGAGTTTCGGTCCATGTCTTCTTGTCGTCCCGTGGCCCCAGGTTCTTCTTGACCATCCTGTACTTGGAGGGCTGTTCGTCCTCGTCCCTCTCCAAAACGTCAATCATGGTGACGCATCCCGGCTTGTCGGAGAACTCGTGGAATTCCGGGACTCCCTCGTGGTCCTGGGTCCAAATCTTGCGCCACGTTGGGGTCTCGATGGCTCCGCAGTTACTGCAGAACGGGGGCGACTCCCCCTTTTGGATGGCGTTCTCGAGCTTCTCCTTGATGGACTGCTTCTTGACAAGATTCTTACTGTATCGCGGGGGGTCGAAGTCGCTCATTGGGAAAGCCGGTTCCGACGCAACCGCAGCAGGGAAAGTCAGGGGCGGCTCCGGGAGAAAATCATTGGCCTGCATCGTCGGAGCCGGATCACTCGGGGCAGGATAGCCTTGTGAAACGGGTCTCGACGCCGGCCGTGAGGCTGATCGTGACTTGGCTCTCGGTTGCGGTTTCGATGGCAGATGAGCGGGCGCGGGCAGGACGGGCTCTGACTCTTGGGGCTCAGCGCTCGGCATAGGGGTCCCGGTTGTTGAGGCAGGCTCTTGCGGGAACATTCCCGTGTATGGGTCCTCGAAGTCGTTTCCCGTCGCTTGGGTGGAACACTCGATGCCGTTAGAGAAAGGGACTTGGTCTGGGAACAGATCGGTCTGCATCAACGCTTGAAGCGCCTCCTCGTCGTTCGGGTGGTGGGCCGGGTGCTCTTCCTGGGGGAGCAATTCCTGTTCAGACATGGGGAGATTTGGCGCCGTGTTGGCGCGCTTGAGGGAACGGCTGGCGGCCTTTTTCGGGGGCGCGGGCTGCGCCGAGGGTGCACCCGTCTGCCGGTTGAGCGACTTGGCCTTGCCGGCGGGTTTGAAAATGCTCGTGCTGGGCAACAGCTCTGGCGGCCCCGGATTTACCTCCTGAAAAGGGTAGTTGGGTGACTGCTGGCGCTGCGATTGCCGGCCCCTGTTCTTCGGTTTGGTCGCGACAGGGAGAGACGAAACCGGGAGCATCTGATCCTGCCCTTGAGCCTCGGCCAGGCGTTGCAACATGGTTTCGTCAAACATGTCTTCTACGCCGCCACTCATGAAGCCAGAGTCAACCTGGGGCATTCCCATGGAAGGAAGGATCGGGCTCGAGGGGGGCGGGCTGGATTGGAGATAGGCAGTTGCCCGGGGAACCGGAGGTGACGAATTCAGGTCACCGGCGCTGTCTTCGGGCAGATAGCCGTGGTCGGGGGAATGGGCGGTCGAGTCTGCAGGCGACCTGCCGAGACCCGACTGATCCATGCTCATGTTGGAGTCAGCCCTCGCCTGGCTGTCCAGCATTCTCCTCATCTGCTGCTTCACCATGGGTCCGCCGGGGATGGGGGTGGGCGCCCGCGGGACATCCACGAGGTGCTGGGCAGCGGGGACCTCGGCGCCGGAACCAACAGGCCGCATGCTGCGCAGTGAGCCCGACGTGCTGGCGGCCACCCTCAGAGATTCTGGGGCGGCGACAAACGGAGCAATGGCGCTGTATTCCGTCTTGGTGACCTTGGCCCTCCTCTTCTGGGGCGCCTCGTCTCCATCGGTGGCTTCCTCGGCCGCCGATGTGTTGCCCGTCTCGAGCGGCCTCTTCCTGGGTCGGCCCCGAGGCCTCCCAGTTGGCTGCTTGCTGCTTGATCTCGCCCGCGAAGGACGCGGTTTACGCACACGGTCCGAAGGTGGCGCTGCTGTGGGCGACGGTGCGTTCTCTGCCGAAGTTTGGGGCCGCGGGGGGATGGGCACGACACTGGAAGCCCTGCTTGCCGGCGCAAGGGCGATGGGCTGGGGGGCATTTACGGGAGGGATGCTGGCTGGCCGGATGGGCTGCGGAGGGCGGCTGCTGCTCCGTGGCCTGCCGTTCTGATTATTCTCGGTCACCTGGGGGACGCTGTACTGGGTGGGCTGAACTGGCGCGGGTGCGGGTGCGGGTGCTAGTGCTAGTGCCGGTGTGAGTGCTGGTGAAGAGATTGAGGGGATATTGGACGGCTGGCCCAGCATCGGGTTGGACTGGACAAACGAGTTCCACTCCGAGGCTGTGTCGGCTGGGATCGACATGGCCCTTGGCGTCCCGTTGCTCATGGGCTCCATGCCGGGGTACTCTGCGCGTTGGGGCATCCGCGCAACCGTGGCAAACTTCAGCTTCACCTCCAGGGTGTCCCGGCTGCCGTTGTTGAGCAGGGCCAGGACATTGCGGGTGACGCGGCCGGTGACCAGCTGCTGCTGGGGCTCGCGGCGCGAGTCCATAGCCCACGACAGCAAGCCCTGCCCGACCAGGGGCACTTCGGGCTCCGAGTAATCGTAGGCGTACACGCTGTAGTCATTTTCCTGCTGGTTCAGGAGCTCGGGGCTGCTCTGAGAGACGGCGAGCAGGCAGGTACGGAGGTCCACGACGCCGATTGTCCTCGTGTCGTCGAGCGGTATCGTCTGGATCTGGAGGATGTGTGATGACCGGGCCATGCAGTGCACCTGGTTGTCGCGGTCGAACGAGTAATGCACCTTGACTGCAGGGCACACGGGATCAGATCAGAGGACTCGTTGCGTGCGGGAGGCGAGCAAGAAGTTGGGAGAAAAGGTAGAAGGGAGACTACTCACGCCCCATTGGCCTCACTTGCAGGGCCAGCTCGTCCCCAGCAGCAGGCTGGGCCTGAGCAGGAGCAAGATGGGACGAGGGCGCGCCCCACGAATTCGACAGCTGCTGCATGGACGCCATGTCGGGCGGAGGGGGGAGGGGAGGGGATGGGAAAGCTCCCAAGGGCGTGACACGCGTGGGCTCAGTGCTGCATGCAACAACAGGCCACGTCGGCAGGGCGGTAAAGAAGGGATTGTCGTCGGGAGTGGTGCAGGAGTGGAATTGGTGGTCGAGGTGGTCTAGGTGGGCGAAATCGGGGTGGTGGACTCGGGATGTGGTGGTTGTGGTGGCAGCGAGGGAGAGAAGATGGTGGTGGTGTGGGTTTGGGTGCGGGTGCGGAAGGTGCTGGGTGGGCCGAATTTGAGAGGTTGGTTGTTCCATTCTCGAGGCGCGTCTGGCAGAATGGGCGCGTCAGTGGGTCAGCCACGGGTCTGCAGCGCTTGGGGGCCCCTGCCTGGGCCTTGCGTGCTGCAGCGCGTTGGAACCTCAGACAGGGGCCTTCTGGGTCGGACGAAGGAGAACAAGACAGGACGGCAGAAAACCACAGAAAAATCAGAAATCGACAAAAACAACGCAATTGACTGCATAAACGGGCCATGCTTCAATCCATCTGCTCACTTACACCAGCATCCGCCCACGAGCACCTCAGCGCCCTCGTTCGGTAGGAAGATGGTGGCCCGCCTCTCTCGTTGGAGTGGTGTGAAGCCCAGGCGGGCTGCAGGGCTTGGCTGGCTGTTGGATCTCGACTCTTGGCGGCTCCCAAACGGGCGGGCGGATGACGCGAGGTGGGGCTGGGCGACCCTCTCTCGTTCGTGCCCGCAACGCGCCGAAGCGCGAGCACGGACCACCCAGCTTTCGATCGAACAAGGCCTCAAAGTTGCCGCACCCCTCTTGCACACTTGACTGTGCTTTCCAGAGTCCGAAGGGCCCCCGGAAAGTCGAAGAGTTTGGGACAAAAACTGGCAGCGGTTTTGCCCTGCCCTCGGCCGGGTGTCTGTCCCTTTTATACTCTACCCCGCAGCCCGCAGGAAGCCCTCGTGGTCTGCCCTGTGCTCTCAGGCAGCAGCAGCAGCAGCCCTGAACCCCGCTCCGCGCCAACGAACACTCTCTCATCGTGGACGGCTGAATCATCAGCTCGACAACGACAAACGGTCGGATTTTGAGGGTTTTAGCTCCGTATCTCCAACCGTTCGTTCCGAGAGTCGTCCTAGCCTCCAATTTGCCCGCTTCCCCAACCAACCCCTTTCCTCGCGTCCCTGATCGGCCAAATACACAAAACACAGCGACTGGGCAACCATCAACGACACGCCAGCCCTGGCATGGCGATGCATTCCATTATCACATTTTTTGTTCCATTTTTTGAGGCTTGGGCAAGTAGTATTTGCATCATCATATTTTACTTTTTTGTATGCTTTCCTTGTGATTTTGATGCGAGATGGGAACGGCAAGCTTAAAACACACGATGAATGTTGTGTGGTGGTTTGCACTGTTGGCGACGACAGCGGGGACGCAGGCAACATCAACTTCGGTACCCATTTCTAACTACGCCCCATCCCTGAACCCATTAATCCACCATCTAAAGAGGTATCTTGAACTCCTAGGCAAGCCATCAGGACAAAAGGAAAAAAGAAAAGACAATGCACTACCATCAACCCCTCACCACTCCTTCACCGTCATCGTCCTCGCCCCCTTCGCAATATCCTCCGCATAGTTGGTGCCCAGGTACCGCCCCTTGGCGAACCACACGATCCAGCTCCACAGCTTCCAGTTGCCCATCTGGCCGGTGCCCCTGTTGCGCCCGACGGTGGCCGCAAACATGATCTTGTCACTGGGCTTGTACTCGGGCGCGGCAGCCCCGGCCGCCTCAGCCGCCAGCGCACGCGCCTCGAGAAGTCGCACCACGTGCAGTGTCTGCTGCTCCGTGTGCGCCGCCTGCGGGTCCTGCAGGTTGCCCGCGTCGCCCACCACGAAGATGTCGTCGTGGCCCTCGGCCCGCAGGTACGTCGTCTGCTTGATGTAGCCGCGCGCGTCCAGCATGCTGGCGGGAAGGAAGGACGTGTTGGGGATCAGGCCAAAGGTCGGGATCAGCAGGTCCGCCTGCAGCGTCGACGTCGTGCCGTCCGTCTTGGTGAGCGTGAGGGTCGTGCTGTTACTGCTGGCCGGCGAGGTCACCTTGGCGTTGGTGATGACCTTGACCTTGAGGCGCTCCAGCTCCTTCTTGGCCGCCTCGCGCACGTCGCGCCGGAACTTGGACACGAACGGGAGCTCCTGGTCCGCCACGAGTGTGATCTCCTTCTTGCCCGTCACCGCGTATTCCTGGCCCAGCTCGCCGGCGAGCTCGACGCCCGTGGCGCCCGCACCCGCCACCACGATGGACTTGGCCGCCCCGATGCGCTTGGCCCAGTCGTGCAGCGACGCCTTGGTCTCCTCGGTCGTCGAGAGGTTCTTGAAGGGCATGTCGGCCTTGAAGCTGGCGCCGGTTGCGACGACCCTGGGATTGGACTGTCAGTATCCGTGGGCCTGGTCCTTGCCAGGGTCGAGGTCGGGACTCACAGGTCGTCATAGCTGATGGTGCGAGCGGAACCGTCGTTCCCGCGGATCTGCACCGTCCTCGCGCTGGGCTCCACCTTCTCAGCCACGCCGTGGATGATCTCGTACTGCTCCGACGGGTACTTGGCAAAGGCCGGCGCGAGGGGGATGAAGAGCTTGTCGTCGCCCATCATGTCGGGCAGGATGGCGCGGATGGAGGCGAGGTTCCAGTACATGTCCGTGTTCGGGGACACGAGGATGACTTTGAGGCCCTCAACCTTGGTTGCGGTGTGCTTGAGGAGGTAGTGGGCGATGGGGACGCCAGCCAAGCTGGCGCCGAGGATGACAATTGTCTTGCCCATGGTGGTGGGGGGAATAGGTGTGTGTCGGAATGGATGTGAGGAGCGGGATGGCAGAGTCTCGATGGGAGAAGGAAGTGTGTGAATTTAAGCTTTTATACTTGATGCGGATGATGTGGATGCTGTGGATGCTGTGGATGTTGCAGGATGGACATGTCCAGACCCAGAGACGAGAGGAAAATATATATCCGAGGCTCCTCCCCCTTTCCTGCCAAAACCCTCGATTCTTCATCGCGCCCGACTCCACCTGAATAATGCCAACATCATCGTTCCGGAGACATAAATGTCATCCCGCAGCATAGTGTCTGGGGTCGGCCTGATTAATCAGTTCGTGGACGCATTTGACGTCAATGGGCAGTGGAAAAGTTCCCGACTGCAGATTTCCCCTGATGAGGCTCACGATGGTTGCGACTGCCGCGCGCGGCATCGAGATCCGCGCGGTGGAGAAACCCGCGCGGGGGCTTGATTTGGCAAGGCGCGACCCACACCGCGCTGGGGCTGCCCCACAAGCCTTGGCGAGCCGCTCGGGTCTGTTCCGGCTCTGGCCAATCAAAACGCTTATCGCCCCGCCATCCCTGGTTCGTCGGGTTGTGTTGCCCAGGCACATCCCCTGTGTGCCGTTGCATCGTTTGCTGTCTTGAAGAGAGTTTGGAACCATCAGGCCAGACCAGACTTCAATGAGCACGTCTTCGAGGATTCGCGGCCGAATTAACAACCCGAGACCCCGTGGAGCGGCTATATTCATTCTCTCATCCAGATTTTTTATCCTAGTTACTGATCCACAAAATACGGAGAACGAGACCGGACCAGACCACAGCCCAAAGACAATACCAAGAAAAGCCCTCCCACTCAAAACCAGGACTTTCGCAAACTCCAGGCCCTCCCTCTAACCTCCTAGCCACAACACCTCAGATGTCTCACCTCACAGCCCCGCCATCACCCACCCAGCCAGCGCCACCGCCGCGAACGCCGCACTCCCAGGCTTCACCCCGTCACCAGCCGCGCCCCTCACCACCGTCTGACTCGCCCTGCCGGTCGCCGTGCTCGTCCTTGTCGCCGCGGTGCCCGTCGCGCCGCGGCCGGTGGCCGTGGCCGTCCCGTTGGCCGCGACGGCCTGCCCGCCGTTGGTGACGTTGAACGAGTTGCCCGCGACGAGCTTGCCCTGCAGCCCGGCCTTGGAGAGGACGGACGCGACGTCGAAGCCGCGCCCCGTCTGCGCGGCCGTCCGCAGAGCCTCGGCGTCCGCCTCGCCCAGCCCGCTCGTGTCCACCAGCAGCTGCGTGTACCGGTCTAACCAACAATGTTAGTCATTTCTGTCCTATTTGGGCAATCGGGGGCTTTGTCTCAGGAGTCGCGGGAGCAAAACGACCCATGAGACGGCTTAAAAAGGCAATAAAGGACCGAGATTGTCATACGGCTGAGCGGGACGCGCGCAGGCGGGTTCGGGCCGAAGTAGGGCGTGATGGCGGCGACGTTGGCCTTGTTCTCGAGGAGGAAGACCTTGGAGGAGCCTTTTGTAGTGTTGAGCTGTGTCGCGGTCGTGGCTGGGGTCAGGCCCGTCTGCATCCAGTGCAGGAGTGTGTTGGTCTCGGGCGGGTTGTTGGTCGGGATGTCGAGGTCGACCATCATGACGGCGTAAGAGGTGCCGTTGAGGCGGGCGAGGGTGCCGATCTGCGGTTGGGAGTTGGTTGCTGCGGGGTGGTGGTGAGCAACTGCGACAGGTTGAAGGGGCGAGGGGATTTCACTTACTCCCTTTGCTGACTACCACTCCATTAAGGGCCGACACGCCGCCAAAATCGACGATGAGGTCGGTTTGGGAGGCGGGAGTAAATCCAGCTGGCGTCTTGGCCAGGACTCCAGTAGCTGCCACCAGGGCGGTGAAGCGGACAGAAACCATGATGACGGCGGGTAAGGTGTATCAAATATGTAAGTGAACAACGCCCAAGGTCCAAACGAAGCAAACCAAACACTCCCTTGAATCCAAAGACAGAAAAAACAATAAATTAGAAAAGAAAACGGGAGAAGCGTCAACACCCACCAAAAACACTAGCCAGAGTGTTTTCTATGTTTTCTATTCCTTCCAGAACAACGGTAACCTCGAACGCATCACTTCAAGAAAGAAGAGAAGCCGCAGACCGACGCGTGTATGTGTATAAAACCGGTTTCTTGGCGGCA
Source organism: Staphylotrichum tortipilum (assembly GCA_033296695.1). NCBI lineage: Eukaryota > Fungi > Ascomycota > Sordariomycetes > Sordariales > Chaetomiaceae > Staphylotrichum > Staphylotrichum tortipilum. Next base: position 48,550 of record MU855454.1, on the reverse strand, counting down.
CGATCACCATGCCATGAAGCAAGCTCCCGATCCCAAACCCCGATCCCCAGGCATGGGTTGCAGGGCAGGGAAGGCTGAAACAACTCTCCGGCCGTGCCACGTAATGCTGAAGCAGCAGCAACGACGACAGGCGACGCTTGTCGATCAACGACACACCCAGGGCTTTGCGTGGTTTCTCCGGCAGATCTTGCCCTGCGGGAGGACCTGCCCCTCTTGCTCCTGTCAATGGCGGGACATCTGGGGAGAAACGCGGACGGGCGAGGAGGTGGCATGCTGGTCCCTCGGCGGCTCAACCAAAGGCTGCAGGGGTGATTAACCTGGTCTGGGCTGGTTGGATCCAAAGTTGGGTTGTGAACGCTGCGAAGTGTAAGTTCTGCTTGAGCCTGAGTTAGTTTCAGTGTCACGTCTCCATTCTTGATGCCTGGGTTGCTGGATGGATGGCCATCATCCATCATTGCCAAGACCTGGGGTCTCGGCAGTTTGGCAGCACCCCATTGGTGCCAAGTCTTGAAGTCTAGGCAAGTTGACGCGGCAGCATGATGGTTGACAGAGGGTGTTTGACAGAGGGTGTTCCCTGTCCTGTATTGCCCAATTCCAATTTTCAATGAACATGGCCATCCTAAACCCCATCATCCCTGATCCGCTACTTAGCTCAGTGGGCTGGACCTCGTCAGACCGACCGTTTCACAACACAAGCACCGCACAAGGGAACAAAAGTCTCGGCTCACGACGGGTTATTGTGGCGTCGCGCTATTTCCCAGCGGCCTGGGCCCACCTCCCACGCGAGACGGAGGCCTAGCCCGCCTTGGCGCGCATGAAGATTGGGGCTCCACCAAGAAGGCCCCACGAGGGGGACCCCGTCCAAGTGTTGTTTGTGCCAACTTTCTCTTTTCGATCTTTAGAAACCTAACCACGGGCTTTCTCTGGGCCTGGACTGGGCTGTGCAGCAAAACCGCCTGCGGTTTGGCATCAGAATCAGATCCAGATCTCAAACTCCCCAACATACCACCTGGTGACTTTGTCTGTCTCTCCATCCTGGCGTGAGCCTCCCCTCTACCAACCACCTGTCGTCCATCATCATCGTATCATAAACTGCGCATGCAGCCCCTTGAGGGCTTTCTTCCCCCCATGAGAACGTCACAGACACACCGACACAGCCTGATCACGTTTCCCGCCTGCGGCTGCTGAACCAGCCCAGAAACCGCCGCTCCTTGACCTCGACCGTGTACGGCCTCAGGGGGAACATGGGGCGCACGCCGTACCCAGTGCTGTCTCCTCCGTCGTCGTCAAGGTCGGTGGATGTCGAGGAATAGCGCACCATCTCTGACCGCTGCCACTTTCTCTGCGGGATCTCGCCCAGCTTGGTGCTGTCGGACGAGAAGGACAGCATCGAGACCCTGTTCTGCGGTTCTGTGGCGGTCTTCGAGGTCTTCGGGGTGGTCGGACTGTGCGTGTCCCCGCCCGCCACCCCCGTCGCCGCTCGGGAGGGCCGGGTCTTGTGTGGCGTGCTCGGCGGCTTCGGCGGGTGCGGAGGCGCCGGAGCTCGCTTGCGCAGCTTCTCGGTTTCGGCCTTACTCGTATGTTCTTTGCTCGCTGCCTTGCTGTCTTTGGCACTCGCCGAGGACTTCTTGCTCGGGGACTTGTCCCGCCGAGCTTCCTGCTTTGGTTTAGAGTGGGAAGCCCCGGCGTCTGGTGGTTGCTTGCGTTTGCGACGGGACTGCGCCTTGTTGGGGGTGGATGTTTTGACCGTCGAGGATGAGATGACTGACGCAGATGTGGGGCTCTTCAGTCGGCGGGAGAGACCGTCAATGGTCTTGATTGCGTCTTGCCTTGACGCATTTGACAGGGACATGAGCGACCCGTAGTCCAAGTTCAGGTCGTCCATTTTGTCGGAGGTGCGCAGCAGGCCCGCTATTGCGTTTTTGAGCCGCTTGAGGATGCGGTCCAGAGCTTTGATGGCACGGGCTGGCTGCGGATTAGCACTGCTGCGGCGCCACACAGGTAAATGGTGTCCAAGGCTATGCTCACCATCCCCTTGCTTGAACCGGCTTCCCGATTCAAAGAGCTTGGACGAGTACGCTCGCTTCACTAGGGAGCGGTCGGACTTGAGAGCCTTCCGGAGATAGGAGTGGTCGCGTAGTCGAGGGTCGGGGTCCTCGTGGCTGCTGCGTCTGAAGGCTTTGAGGAGCGAGACGCAGTTCGCGTATGTATCGAGCAGCGCCCTGATACTGGCACCGAACGCCATCCTGGCTCATATGGGTAACTGTCTCGGTGACGGCGGCGGTTTGCATTGATGGTGGTTTACTTCTGCCTCCCCTTGCCGAGATGCGGGGTTACACCAGCCATCCATCCCAGCTCAACAAGGCTCTCGTCCACAGCGAGCCCTCCTCCAACCGTCGCAGTCGCGTTGCCTGGAATATCGGGCCATCTAGGGGCAAGATTGATGGCCAATAGCATTCAGTAGACACCATTGGGATTGTGCAAGGTCCAAGCTCAATGGTGCGGTGAGCCTGGGTGGGTTAGGCTCTCAGCATGCGGGTGGATGTGGAGGCAAGTGTCAGCCGGCGGACAGCTGTTGATGGCCTGGTTCAGGCACTGGAGGCAGCCGCCAGGGCGCAGTCGCCTGCTGCAGCCACTCAGCTCCAGGTGCAACACTGCCCTGAATTCTTTCTTGTCTGCCTGGGGGGAACCATCTGCAACCCCAAACCCAATGCACTTCGACGTCGCACGCTCCCCAAGACAGCAACGATGCGGTCACCAGTTCGGACACTAGCCACGCTGCCGGCGGTCGCCCTGGTGCTCGCCGCCACGTTCCCGACAATCAGCGGCGCCGGGATCCAGCCGTCTCAATCGCAATACGAGGGCGCCGACGCGCGCGCCGCTGCCGAGCCCACCCGGCACACCTTCCCCCTGCTGAAATGGCTGCGTGACACGGCCGTCGAGGTCGTCTTTGGCACGCCATCGGCCGGAACGAAAGGGGGCTCCAGGCCCGACCCCGCGCTGGAATCCCGATACCGGAACGACGTGGTGGTTCGCTTCAATGTCACCAACTCGGAGGAGGAGGCCGCCCTGGCCAGCGCCGCCGGCCAGATGTTCCTCGACGTGTGGGCCTTCACGCCGCAATACGTCGATGTCCGGCTGGGCAAGGACGATGTGTCGGCGCTCTTGACGCTGCTGCCAAAGGCCCTGCAGCCCTCGGTCCTTATCCCTGATGTCGCGGCCGCGGTGTGGGCCACCTACCCTTCGACGACGGCGACGGGCAAATCTCGCTTTGAGTCGACTGTGGTGGACGCCGCCAAGTTGAAGACTTCTCTCGATGGGGTGGGGAACATCTTCTTTGAGGATTATCAGACCCTCACGGTGAGTTGTGCCTGTCGTGACTTGTTGTCCCCCATGCCTTGGCACTGACTGGATTCCCTAGGTCATCACAAGCTGGATGCGCCTCCTCGAGGCCATGTTCCCGTCGATCGTAAACATGACGACGATCGGCAAGTCGTACGAGGGGAGGGACGTCTATGCCCTGCGTGTGGGCGGGCGCAAGAGCGAGGGCGAGGCCAGTGGGCCCAGGAAAACGATCCTCATCACCGGCGGCCTGCACGGCCGCGAATGGATCTCAACGAGCACGGCTAACTACCTGCTGTGGTCGGTCATCACGTCGTACGACAAGGAGCCGATGATCACCAAGCTCCTTGACCACTTCGACATGGTGTTCATCCCCGTCCTGAACCCCGACGGCTACGAATATACGTGGCAGAGCGACCGCCTGTGGCGCAAATCGAGGCAGCAGACTAAGATGCGCTTTTGCCGGGGTCTCGACCTCGACCACGCCTTCAGTTACGGCTGGGACGCCAGGAAGCTCCAGACGGACCCTTGCTCGGAGAGCTACGGCGGCGACGAGCCGTTCCAGGCAGTCGAGGCGTCGAATCTGGCCAAGTGGGCAAAGAACGAGACGGACCACGGCGCCAGGTTTGTCGCGTTCCTCGACCTCCACTCCTACGCTCAGGAGGTTCTTTATCCGTACTCGTATACCTGCTCGGTCGACCCACCCAACCGAGAGAATTTGGAGGAGCTGGCGGTGGGTCTCGCAAAGGCCATCCGGATCTCGAGCGGCGAGCTATATACCGTCATGTCGGCGTGCGAGGGCGCTGTTGCTCGGACGTACAGCGCAAGCGAGTCGTTCCCGCGGATCGAAGCGGGCGGTGGCTCTGCTATTGATTGGTTTTACCGTGTGTCCCCCTCATCCCCCTCATTTTCATGGCGGCTCGATCATGATGATGATGGAAGTGCTAAAAGCTGACGCGATTACCAGACGAGCTCCACGCGCGGTACAGCTACCAGATCAAGCTGAGGGACACGGGAAGTTACGGCTTCCTGCTCCCGAGTGACCACATCGTGCCGACGGGCGAGGAGATGCTCAACGCCCTGAAGTACCTGGGAGACTTTCTGCTCGGGAACAATGGCATCGAGCGGGGTGTCTTTCACAAGGACCTGAAGAGGCGCAGACGGTGAGCCGAGGCTGCGGGCGCTGGGTGCCGGGCAACGCGGAGGATGTGATTTGTGGCGAATGCAATTTGTGGCGACTGCAAGAGGACACCGGTTTAGTGCCCCCAAGATGGGTTTGATGGCGGCGACATTTGTTTAGCTTGGAATACGGATATTGGAGAGGCGAAAGGCGTTTAACGGAAGGGTGGACTGTGGGGGGTGGCGGGGCAGGCGGGGGATGGCTGCATTTATTTCCGTGGAACGGCACGCTGCCAGACGAGGGGGGTAATATGCTTTGGGTATATGGCTGGGCAGCGCTGAGGTGTGAGCTCATGGGATCGAATACGGCGTCCACGGGAGGTGCCGGCATGCTCTGGGTCGAGATGGAAGCTTGGGTATCCCTCGGGCGGGAACGAGCCCAGGGGTTTTGGGGTGTCCACCTTGCGTCATGGTGCAGATTGAGGGAAACCAAACAGACCTGGTGACCCCCCTTGTTTGTCTATATAGAGATATGCGCGTGTGCTCCGTACATACCTACAGATTAGGTATGTACCTGGGCGACTCGGCGGCTCTCAATTCTGTTGATTTGTATTCCGTACTTGTGGCTCGTATTCGCGGTGCCACATTTGTTGTTGTCCATCCCCGAAGTCCGAGGCATCGATTCTTGTTCCCTCTCTCGCCTGGAATCTCAGACCCCCATTCGCCCATGCCGCCCTGAGCGCGGCCCCTGAAACGGAAAGGCTTGGCAGACAACCATAGGGCAAAGGAGAGCAGGGAGCAACAAAACGCGGCGGGCAATGCCATGCTGCACCCTGGTGGATCCGCGTGGCTGATTGTTGGGAAACCCGAGCGAGCCCAGCGAGCCAAGTGCTCAGCTTGGAAGGAGCTGATCCTGTCGAAGCCAGTCGTACCCAGTCGGACCCAGTGGTGACCCAGTGGTGACCCAGTGGTGACCCAGTGGTGACCCAGTCTAACCGACCCTCCCAAGCCAGCTTGCACCCCCTTCAGAGGGACCCCAAGAAGGACCCCCTTTCCGCCCCAGAGAAGCAAGAGCGTGGAACCAGCGTGGACCAGGGCAGCGGCCCACCCTCCTTCCCAGGTGTGGGGCCTTGGGTTGGCATTTGGTGCTTGGCACTGGGCGCTTGGCACTTCTAGAGGCGGCCTGGCGTGCGGCCGCAGCAACTGGCGAGGAACCAGGCCCTGGACAAATCCACCACGCAGCGAGCCAACCCCTGGTTTGCGGGCGGGACTCGTGGTCCAGTCGCTGCAGGTTGTCCACTCGGTTTAGTCCAGTCCTGGACAGTCCTGGACACTCCAATCCGCCCACTCAGTCCCAGTCGTCTTCCAAATTGTCTGTCGCTCGTTCGGCTCGACCACCCGACCAACTGGTGCTGACCACCGACCACCGACCACCGACCACCCCCATCCACCACATTTCCACGACCAGACGAGACGAGCGAGACACGACTCCGACCGACCACCTGCCCGCCGTCCCCATCTCGCCCATCCGTCCCGCCGTGTATTTTTGTGCGAGACGCCAATCCACTCGTTTATCCCTGTCCCAGGAGGAGCACCACTAGCAGCCGCAGCCGCAAGCAGCCGCACCAGCACACAGGGGCATCCCCTTGCGGGCACGAGCACCGTCCGATTGAGATTGACAAGGCCGACCTCGACTTCGACCTCGACCTCGACACCAACATTGGCTGCCCACACCGGAGAGCCCCATCGCCGACTCCCTTCCCGACGCCGCGCAGCTCCCGATGGATTGCCACGGCCGCGCCATCCTCTAGCCATGCCGTTCCTCCGCCGCCGCGGCCATGTGGCCAGCGAGACCGACATGCGCCGCCACTCGCACTTCGAGTCCCTCGCTGCCCCCCTCCCCAAGCAGCCGCCCTTCCACTCGGGCTCCGCCGCCGAGCTGCACGGCCTCACGTCGGTCGCCGAGGACTCGGCTGCCCCCCGCGACAGCATCTCGGTCGCCTCGAGCCGCGCCGTGCCCTCCATCATCGAGCCCTTCGACGGCCCCGCGCCGCTCCCCATCACCAGCACCGACTACTCCCAGAAACACCGCCGCTTCTCCATGCTGAGGTTTCGTAACGCGTCAGACTCTCAGCTGGCCGCAAAGGCGAAACTCCATGCCGCCGCCGAGCAACCCCCCCCGGTCCCGTGCCGTACGCACCTCTCCTCCTCACAACCGTCCGTGGGCCGGCTGAGACGCTGGTTTCGTTTTCCATCCCAACTGACACATCTTGACCCCCGTCTAGCTCCCGAGATCATCATGACCGCCCCGACCTTCAATACCATCGGCCCCAAGCGAAAGACGTCTCGGATGGGCTTCACGGGCCTGCTGCGGCGGTCAGGCGAGCACCTCCGGACAGACGAGATTGACGACGTGGATGGCAGACCCGCCGGGCACGAGCCCATCCGCCGGGTCCCTGGACATAGCGTGTCGTTTGACGAGACCGAGCGCCCGCCGCCCTCGCACGTCCATTTACCCCCGCCCTACGGGGATGACCACTCTTCGGCATTGGCCCTGCCGCCCACCAGGCTGTCCGAGTCTTCGAGATCAGATGCCAGCTCGGGCGACCGAGTGTACGGGAGCACCACCACCACCACCCACACGGTCCACACCACAACCACCTTCTTTCGCCTCCCGCGCCGGAAACCCAAACAGCCCGAACCGCTGTTCCCCATCTCCCACCTCCAACCAAAGGGCAAGACCCCCGCCGGTGCCGCCGCCAACCCCAATGCCTCTAGCACCTCCTTCGTCACATCCACAGCCCCCGGCTCCCCGGACCGATCCACCGCCACCGCTTCACGCCTCAGCCAATACACCCCGACCCCGTCGAGGACACCGTCTCGGAATGGGGTGACCACTCCGCCCCCCCAGAACCAGGCCGTCGTCACCCTGCTGGCGAGGCCCTCGTTATCATCACCCGCAACTGCGTTGTTTCGACCGAGCTCGCAATCCGGGCAGTCCTCGCCCACGCGGAGCTATATAAACCGGAGGGGTAGGTCCTCGACGCTCAGCTCCTTGGGTCGGAATTCCCCGCGAGAGTCGGTCGACGACCACCTGGCACCCCCGACGTCGAGGACTTCAATATCGACGGGCCGAAAGAGCTTCAGCGACCTGTTTGGCCTCGGCCGGCTACGGCAAAACCCGGACATGTTGCCTAGACAGGGGACCTTGACTCCCGGGACCGCCGGCTCCAACACCTCCAAAAATAACTCCCTCCAGCTCCCCAGAGGCTCGGTCAGCCTCCCGGAGCGCCGGGATGATGACACCCCGGCCAAGTACCTGGAACGCCTGCTCGAAGTGGTTAGCCGCAGCGTCGTGGCAGCAGCCCTCTCCAAGAACACCGATCCTTTCTCCCTATCGGTGCTGCGGAGCTACATGCGCGGCTTCAAGTTCTTTGGTGACCCCATGGACATGGCATTGAGAAAGCTCCTTATGGAGGCAGAGCTCCCCAAGGAGACGCAGCAGATCGACCGCTTCCTGCAGGCGTTTGCGAATCGCTACCACGAATGCAACCCCGGCATCTACTCCACCCCGGACCAGGCCTACTTCATCGCCTTCTCTCTCCTCATTCTCCACACCGATGTGTTCAACAAGAACAACAAACACAAGATGCAAAAGACCGACTACCTGAAGAACACACGGGGAGAGGGCATCTCGGAGGACATCCTCGGCGTTTTCTACGACAACATTACCTACACGCCCTTCATCCACGTCGAAGATGACCTGGATATCAATGGCGAGCGGATCCTGACCCAAAAGGCGCGGAAGAAGTCGATATTTCCCCACCCCGCCCCGGATCCCGCCAAGAAGGTCGCCAAGGAGCCCGTCGACCCTTACACCCTCATCATCGACAACAGGCTGGACCTGCTCAGGCCCGGTCTCAAGGACGTGATGCAGCTGGATGACCCGTACAACTATCTCGGAACCGCCAAGTCCCTCAGCATGAAGGAGCTTCAGAGGACCTTCTTCAAGACAGGGGTCTTGCAGATAGTTTCGGCAAGATCTCGCCCAGATGCGTTCATGACTGAGAAGACGGCTACGAACCCCGAAGAAGCTCACCCCGGTATCGTCGACATCAAGATCACCAAGGTCGGGCTGTTGTGGCGGAAGGACGCCAAGAAAAAGAAGACGAGATCCCCGTGGCAGGAGTGGGGTGCTATCCTCACCGGCGCCCAGCTCTACTTCTTCCGCAACACCACATGGATCAAGCAGCTGATGCACCAAGAGAAGGACCACCTTAAGAAGGGGCACGATGGTGATCCCTGCATCTTCAAGCCACCACTGGAGCAGTTCAAGCCGGACGGTCTGATGTCGACAGATGGCGCCGTGGCCCTGCTGGACTCGAGCTACAACAAGCACAAGAACGCGTTTGTCTACGTTCGGCATGGTGGATTCGAAGAGGTCCTCTTAGCCGAGGACGATGACGACATGAACGACTGGTTGGCCAAGCTCAATTATGCTGCCGCCTTCAGGACATCGGGCGTCCGGATGCGAGGTGTCATAGGAGGCAACTACGACGGCCAGAGCCGGCGCGCCATCAGGGGATCGAGCAGTGGCAATGTCCAGGTTATCCAGACGGCCTCGGGCGAGGTGACGGTCACCCGGAGCCGGATAGACCACAAGATGGCCCAGGATATTCTCGCGGCCCGCCGCGACTTTATGGGCCAGAAGATCGCCGATGCCGACGAGAAGCTGAAGGAAGCCGAGGCAACGCTCGAGTCCCACCTGCGCAACGCCAGGCATCTCCAGATCCAAGCCCCCATCTCCCCCAAGACCAGGGAGCAGATGCTCCTCGCGGCGGCGCGGATGGCGGCTCAGCTAAAGTGGACACGCATGGAGATCTGGAAACTCAAGTGTCACCGTGATATCCTTGAGTTGGACCTGGAGGAGGAGCGCCAACTTTTGGGTCTCCCTCCAGATGACGTCGGCACCGATGCTGCTGAGAAATCCATCGCCCGATCGACCTCGACCGCCCAGCCGAAGAGCCCGCAAGCTCCGGCCCAGCTGTCCTTGACCAGGTCATCCACCATCACAGTCATGTCGGACGGCGACGCCTCATCTGTAACGGAGGTTTTCCAGACACCACCTACCAGCGCTACCGTGAGCCGGGAAGACTCGTGGAACTCGCCAGGCACGGCGTTCGAGAATGGCGTTCACAGGAAGGCGTCCGTCTCGACGGCAGCGGGATCGGATGCGCCCGTTCCGGCAACGCCGCCGCCCGCGAACGAGGCCGGACCCTCCACCTCACCGGAGAAGCCCGAGTTTGAGCAGCCGGATGACGTGGATGCCGGCGAGCGCGACCTGTTGGAGCAGGCGGGGCTGCTCGAGCCCGAGATGTCCCGCACCTCGGACCACAAGAGTGCGAATGGTGGTGCGGAGGGCGAGGAGACGACGACTGAGCGGCGCGACCGTGCCTCGAGCGGGACTCCCGGGGAGCGCAGCGAGCGGAGCAAGATCCGCCGCAGCCTGCAGCGCACGCTTAGGGAAAGCGCCGGTCACATCTCTCACCACCGCCACCGCCGAGCCAAGGACTCGACATCGAACGCCACGCTGTCCGACGACGGCAAGCGCGACGGCGCCGACGTGCTCCCCCGCGGGACCGGCAGCTTCGTGGTCCACGGCAAGAAGGCGTCCGTCGTCACGTTTGGCAACGAGCTGCACATGCAGAGCCTCACGGCCGAGGACCGCATCCGCCAGCGGCTGCAGCGGGACGACTCGACGAGCGTCCGCTCGGGGGCGCCGGCCGAGAGCACCGACTTCCAGTCGATTCTGACGGCGCAGTCCATCTCGGACCGCGAGCACCGCGACTCGGCCGCCAGCGCGAGCACCGCCACGGCCCGGAGCTTCAGGGAGCTCCACCGCAAGTACTCGTCGGCGCAAGCGGCCAACCGCACGGCCGGCGGCGGCAGCCTCGCGCTGCCGTACGACGAGGACAGCGACGCGGCGATTAGCTTCTCGGACGGGCGGCGCACGCCGCTGCCGCCGATCGAGGGCGAGGAGGAGCTCGAGGGCGGCGCGCAGGGGGAGGAGCTCCTCGACGAGGCGCTGCGCAACGGCCGGCTCGACCACCTCGAGGCGGTCGAGTACCTCGAGATGAGCCCGCCACCGAGCCGCGAGGGACGGAACACGGTGTTTTTCACGCCGGAACCGTCGTCGCCGATTGTTGAGGCCCCGGCTAAGGCGGAGACTGACGAGGCTGAGGGCTTGGCTGAGGGCGCTGGCGATCAGTTCGCGAGTCCGCCGCTGCAGTCTGTCAGCGCGTGATGTGGTGTCGACTCTCTCTCACTCACTCGTTTTCTACTTCTACTTCTGTTCTCTCTCAACGACGACGATGACGAAGCATGCTGTTTCTTCACTCACTCAACCCGCTCACCCACGCAGGTCACTCACTGTCTGACACAACACTTTCTTTTTTTTTCTCCCTTCCTCTTCTTCTCATCACGACGACTCTCTTTTTGAACCATACCACATTTGTATTAATGTACTGTAACGTGGAGACCGCCTTTCCCGGGCGACGGCAGAGAGAAAAAAAACGGGCGGCTGCCACTTGTGGGCTGTTTTGATGTGACGCTGAAAAAATTTGGAGGTGTTTTAGATTTCTTGGTCCACACACCACACACTCCTTTGTTGTCCTCCTTTCCTGTTGAAGATGGGGGGGGACTTGACATATGCATATTCTTGCGGTTGTTGTTTTTTGTCGGTTCTGGGCATTGTTTGGTTGTCCCGATAATGGAAACCGACGGACAGGGTGTTTGGGTTTGGGTTGGGGGGAAGAGGGGAGGAGGGATGGATAACAACAACAACAACAACAGTACTACTCCCACGTGACCCGCACGATACGGCGGGCGTCACTCCTTCTGTTTTTTAATATCGCGGTCATTTTCTTCTCGTTTCTACACTACACCTTCATTTACACTGGGTGGGGTCTCCGGGACAGGGCAGGATAGGGGACGGAGACGGGCTGTGTGTGGTATGGCATGGTACATGGTGTGGGTGGACCCGTTCGTTGTTGGGTCGTTGAGGAAAATGGTGTTGCGAGAGAGAGAGAAGAAGGGGGACGAAGGTGGTGTGGGGGGAGGATGCCTACCTTCTTCGTTGTGTGAGAAGGGTGAGGAGTGTGGATAAAACAGGAGAGGAGTGGGGGAGAGGTGGTCCGATTCTCAGTTGATCGTTTGTATGAGGAGCGTGGTGTTTTCTTCTTTTCCCTGTTTCGTTTGGTACCGCCCGCCGACGAAAGTCATTGGGCTGGGCTGGGCTGGGCTGGCTTGGTTGGGTTGTTCCTGGTTGTGCGAGGAACTCGGCAAATATTGGCGTGGCGCAAGCTGGGAAGAAGAGGGAATTGGCTTTGACTCCCCCCTTTGTGACGTATTGTGGTAGAGCATTTTGAACAGTCTTATGACCTGCAGGATGGAGAACGCGTAACAGTGTGTCCTCAGTTTCTTGTTCTGTCTATCGTCTAGATGATGGGCAACAGGGGGGCTACATAGATTCTTGGATCATTTCTTTCCCTTTTTCTTCTTCTTGCCGGCCCCTCCCCCAGACGCGGGCGCCTTCTCAACCTTGACGGACCCGGCGCCGCCGGCCAGCTCGAGAGTCTCCTCCTCACGCACGACGCCGCCCTGGGTGGCCTCAGCGGCGCGCTTCTTGCCCTTCTTGCCCTTGGGCCGGTAGCTGCTGCGGTCGCGCAGCGGCAGCCAGCGCTCCGGGTCAGGTTTCTTGGCCGGGTCGTACGATTTGGGCAGCTTCCTCTTCCTCCGCTTCTTGGCGGCTGACTGCTGCTGCTGTCTCTGGGCCGCGTCCTCGTCCTCAAGAGCTCGCTTCTTGCCCCGTGCGGGCTGGGTGTGCCCCGCGGGGGCGACGGCGACGCCGGCCTCAAGGAGGGCGTCGACATCCACGCCGCGGGTCAAATCCTCGACCGAGGGCAGGGAGTCGAGGTAGGGTTGGACTTTGGAAAAGTCGGTTGTGGCAAAGCTGGCGACGAGGCCGGCCTTGGCGGTGCGGTCGCCGGGCTGGGCAGCAACCAGGTGCGAGAAGGCCTCACCGGCGGCGGCGAGGTCGGCGGGGTGCGAGGAGCGGAGGAGCTCGATACCTGCTTCGCGCAAAAGCGAAGTACCAGGTCCCGAGGCGGCGGGGCCTGTCTTCTTTTGCCAGTGTGCTGCAGCCTTGGCAAGCTCGGCGCGGATGGCCGAGTGGCGGCCCTGAGTGCGGTAGAGGGACACGGCCAGTGCGACCAGGCCTGGGGCGAAGCGCACGTCGGCATGGTCCGGGGTCGTGGCAGTCTCGAGGCGCTTGAGGAAGGCTTCGAGGAGGTTGATGGCGGGGCCGGGGTTCTGGAGCTGGACGTAGAGTTGGATGACAGTGAGCAGGAGGCCGACGTCGTCTGGGCGGGTCTCGAGCAGAGGGAGGATCTGGCGCAGGGCCTCCTGGCCGGTTTGCAGCTGGCAGGCGGCTGCAGCGCCCAGGACGCCCAGGTCGCACTTGGGGCCGGTGATGGCGGGCACGGCGTCCTTGGAAAGTTTCCTGGAAGTGGACTTTTGAACGCCCAAGAATTTTTGGACCTGCAGGTTGAGGACGTATTTGTTGCGGCGCAGGACGGAGCTCTGGTACTCGAATAGGCGGTCGGTCCCCTTGTCCTCGGGCAGGGACTCGGCCAGGCGGTGGGTGATGTAAGGGTTGCTCTCGGTCTGAAGCACGAGGGAGTTGGTGCGGGCGACAAGGTTGGTGGAGTTGTCGGAAATGTCGTTGAGGCTGAGGGATTTCTGGAGGGCGGCAGCCTCGTCGAGCTTGCCGAGCTTGGTGAAGACATAGGCCTGCTGGACAATGATGGGCACCAGCTCGGCCTTCTTCTCGTCGTCGTCCAGGTCCTCGGTGGCCTCGCACAGATCCCTCGAGCGCTTCAGGAAGACGGCGGCCTTGGCGTAGTCCCCGCGGGACATGCAGCCGCAGGCGGCGTTGAAGGATGTCTCAAAGGCCTCGAGGTCGGCGCGGCCCGGCTGCTTCTCCTGCTCGGGCACGGCCCAGCCCTTGCCCTGCCACTCGAGCTGGGCGTTGGCGGCGGACATGTTGATGCGGAGGTCGTTTTCCTCGCCGTAGTTTGCGGCAGCGTCGTCAGCGGCCAGCTGGCGGTATATGGTGCTGGCATCGTGGAACCTCTCGGCGCGGTAGGCGACCTGGCCGGCGACGTGCTTCAGGCCCCTCTGGGTACTCGGGGTGGCGGCGAGGGCCTCGGCGTCTCGCAGCACGGCTTCGGCGGCGTCGAGATCTCCCGTCTTGTAGAGGGCATAGGCCTTCTCAAAGCTGCAGGCGGCAGCGAGGGCGTCGCCGCCGTCGGCTATGGCGCGCAGGGCATCGTCGAAGCGGTCGAGGTTCAAGAGTGCAACCACGCGGGTGTGTTGGGCTGTCGCCAGATCGGCACCACGGCCTTTTGCAGCGCGAACGGCGGCGGTTGCGATGCTGAGGGCTTCGGCATGGTCTTGGACGGAAGCGTTGCGGAGGAGGGAGTTGAGAGCGGCGACTGCGGCATCTCCCATGATGGCGGCGGGAACGAGGCGACTGAGGACCGCTTGGCCGTGTGTTTGCGCATTCACGTTGTTGATCGGTGTTCTCCGCCCAGTGGTGGAGGAGAACGTGTGGCTGTCGCTGCTGCTGCTGCTGCTGCTGCTGCTGCTTCGGTCGCTTGTCTTGTCGTCGTCGACCGGCGGGGGGAGGGCCGGCTGGGGATGGAGACGGGCGGCGAAGGGGTGGGTGTGGGTTTGGGTGTGGGTTTGGGTGTGGGTTTGGGTGTGGGTGGGTTAGAGTTGCAGATGGCCTCGTCGCTCGCGTGCTCGATATTATTCTCGCCGTCGGGGGGGTTGTTGAGGCTCCATCAGCTGGGCCAGGAGCTTGCTCGTTCGGTGGCTCGACGTCGAGCGAGTGCGGGGCAGCTCTCGTGCGGTGGACAATTTTCGATGACCCAATTCGACCAGGTTTTGTGGGGAACTTGGTCGTGCGAGCAGGGGTCAACACAAGGGGTCAGCTCTTTTGGTGGGGCCACCTTCTTGCTGCTCTCCCTCTCTTCCTCTCACCAACAGCCCTCCATCATCAACATATCGTGGATCGAGACGGTGAGGCCATCTCGTCGAGTCCCACACAGACACAATCAGCATTGGTAGCTGTCGCCGCAAACCCTAAAAAAAGGCCCCCCCGGCGCAGGGATTGCTGGCAATCAATGACGGCGTCCTCGGCGATGGGCATTTGGGTTCCCACCAATCCCCCTCCCGCCCCAAGTTCCCCTGATGCCGCACCCAGCCCAGCGACGCGGCTCCAAGTGGCAGCACAGAACAAGGCCCCCTCGCATGGATCGGCCCGTGCTGTCTGTCTAGACGCCGCCATTCCCCGGAAGCACAGTCAACTTGTCTCCATCCGTCGGTGTATAACCAAGGCCAAGCAGCGCCCTCCCATGCCCGTTGCCTCCCCTGGTTTACCCTGATTTAGCCTTATTGTCGTGCTTGTGTCCTGCTTCCGCGCCCTGTCCGGAATCTCGACATCGCGATGGGGCTCTCCGCCTCTGGCTGGCCGTCTGGCCGGGATAAGAAGCTGTTGTTGGTGCTTGACTTCCCAGCCAGACGTCAAAGTCGAGGCGGCAAAGGTATCCCCTGCCCCTAGAGCAAGATGGCCCCGTATTCTTGCCTCATCAGGCTCGCCGCCATCGTTTCTGCCGCATTCATTGCATGTGCCCCGGGAGCTGTCCACGCCCAGCAGCCGCAGCCTTCCTCCGTCTTCTCCTTCTCTGCCGACGGCACTGGCCTTCAGCTGGGCGGCTCCTCCATCGCCCCGGAAATCCGCGTTGCCTCCAATGATCTCCCGGGCGTGAAGCGCGTCGCCAATGACCTCGCCGCCGACTTTGGCAAGGTCCTGGGCGTCAACGGCACCGTCGTGGTGGCCGATTGGGACGCCACGGTCTCCTCCAAGGCCAGCCAGAAGCCCATCATCCTTCTCGGCACTGTCGGCCAGTCCAGTCTCATCGACGGCCTCGTGGCGTCCAAGAAGCTGGACCCGGCACCCATTGCGAACAAGTGGGAGACATTCTCGTATCAAGTCGTTAGCAAGCCGTGGGACGGCCGAGATGCTGTCCTCGTCATCGCCGGCTCCGACATGCGTGGAACCGTGTTTGGGGCCTACGACGTCGCCGAGCAGATAGGCGTGTCGCCGTGGCATTACTGGGCCGACGTTCCCCCTACCAAGCGTCAATACATCTGGGCCAAGGATGCCGTTCACACTGAAGGTCCCCCCTCAGTGAAATTTAGGGGAATCTTCCTCAACGACGAGGCCCCGGGCCTGACGGGCTGGGGCGGCAAAAAGTTCACCAAGAGCCAGTATGGCAGCCCCTTTGTCACCGAATTCTACAAGCACATATTTGAGCTTGTCCTCCGTCTCAAGGGTAACTACCTCTGGCCAGCCATGTGGTCCAGCATGTTCTACCTGGACGATGCCAAGAATGGGCCAACGGCGACCGAGTACGGCATCTTTATGGGCACAAGCCACCACGAGCCCATGGCCAGGGCCGACAAGGAGCAGGGCAGGTTTCTCTCGGGCTCGTGGGACTGGTCCAGCAACAAGGCCGGCGTCAAGACCTTCATGGAAGCTGGGCCGACGAGGGCCAAGAACTGGAGCACCATCTACACGTTGGGCATGCGAGGATCCGGCGACGTCGCGTCGCCCACCTTGACCTCGAGCGCCCTGCAGGAGGTTATCCAGTGGCAGCAGTCAACTCTGACCCGCATCCTCGGCAAGCCCCTATCCGACATACCCCAGGCCTGGGTCATGTAAAAGGTATGTGGATGCCGCTCCGGTTCCAGTCGAGCTCGTCTGACCCCCGCCGAAAATAGGAAGTTCCCGGCTACTGGCAAAAGGGCATGAACGTCGGCGAGGACGTGACGCTCTTGTGGAGCGATGACAACCGGGGCAACATTCGCAGGATCCCCGTCGGCACCGAGGCCAGCAGGCGAGGCGGCGCCGGCATGTACTACCACTTTGACTATGTCGGCAGCCCTCGCAACTACAAGTGGATCAACACGATCCAGCTGCAGAAGACGTGGGAGCAAATGACGCTCGCCTACGACACGGGCGTGCGCAACATCTGGATTGCAAACGTGGGAGACCTCAAGGGATTGGTAAGTGTGTAGACGGGAAGAGGGATATGCTTGAGATTCAGACATGTTGACAATTCTGCGAATAGGAACTGCCGACTGCCCACTTTATGGCCATGGCTTGGAACCGAGCTAGCTTCACCGAGGGGGCCAGCACCAGGGCGTGGCTCAATGCCTGGAGCGCGCGCCAGTTTGGCGAATCCGTGGCCGAGGCGACAGCTTCCATCATGACGACGTATGGAAAGTTGACGGCTCGCATGAAGTACGAAGACTTGAGCAAGACCCCATTTGCCTTCAGTACTGTCAACTACGACGAGGCCGAGCGCAACTTCAACGAGTGGACCGACCTGCTCACCAAGGCCCAGGCCATCTCCGATGGGCTGTCCCCTGACTTGCAGATCGCCTTCTTTGAGGCTGTCCTGTACCCCGTCATGGCCGGTAGGGGCGTGTACGAAATCTACACAAAGACGGCCCTCGGCAGCAAGTATGCTGGCGAACATCGCACGAGTGCCAACAAGCTCGGACGGGATGTGCAGGCCGCCTTCAAGGCCGACGGCGAGATTACCAAGCGGTTCCATGCCCTCAAGGGCGGCAAATGGGACGGCATCATGGCACAGACGCATATCGGGTACAGCAACTGGCAAGAGCCAAGTGCCAACTCGCTGCCCCAGCTGAGCTGGGTTACCTCGGGAGCGGCAAATGCCATCATGGGCGTTTTGGCACAGAGAAGCACCGCCTCATTCCCTAGTTCCTCACAACTGAGCTTGCCGGCCATCAACTCCTACTTACCCGCTGCCGACCAGCGCTGGCTGGAGGTCTACACGCGGGACAATGGCACTTTCACGTACAGCATCACATCAAATGCCTCGTACGTGAGCGTGTCAAACTCGATACAGAGTCTTTCGACGACGAGCGGCATCTCGGACAGCCGCTCCCTCGTAACGGTCGGCTGGGCCTCTGCGCCGGCAGGCTACAGCGTGGCCGCGCTCACCGTCAGCAACCTCAACGCGACGAACGTGAAGGCGACCGTCTTGGTTCCCATCGAGAATTACAGCGCGCCGACAGGTTTCAAGGGACACGTCGAAGCCAACGGGGTGGTTTCGATCGAGGCGGAGCACTTTGCACCCTCCCCGGATTCCTCGACCGACTACATCGTAGTCCCCGAATACGGCCGCACTCTGTCGGGAGTCAAGCTCCCAGCCAAGACAGCCTCCCAATCCCCCGGGACCGGGCCCGTGCTCGTGTATCCATTCTACACCTTCTCCAACGCATCCTCCGCCTCGCTGACGGTCTACCTCTCGCCCTCGGACAACGCCAACCCCAACCGCCCGAACCGATACAGCTTCAGCGTCGACGGCGGCAGCGTCACGACGGTGCAGCCGGTGCCGCTGACGGACGGCAGCACCGACCCGCCCGGGTGGTCCGAGGGCGTCACGGCCAACGCATACGTCAAGACTTCGAGCCTGGGCAAGAGGGGCGCGGGGGCGCACACGCTGAGGATCTGGCTGCTCGAGCCGACCATGGTGCTGACCAAGGTGGTGGTGGACGTCGGCGGGCTCAAGACGAGCTTGCTGGGCCCGCCTGAGAGCGTGAGGGTTAGGTATTAGTGTTTGGGGGGTTGGATAGGGGTTGAATACGCAGTCTCTCTTGTACCAGATAGTCTACCTCCTTTTGCCCTTGCTCAGCCTGCCATCCCTGTTACCCCTGTCTCGACTTACAAGGCGAGAAGATGTGGCCCGTGCACCTCACTCCCCTCAAGATTTCGCGGCTTGCGCCGGCTCCGGCTCCTTTTCTTGCCAATTAATTATTATTTTCTGACAAACACATCTTTGCGTACAGTCAGCCGCCTTGTGATTTCCACCATCAACCCAGCCGGTATTCCGTACAGTCTTGGAGTTTTGGCGTTTGGAGGACACACTCTCGTTTCCTTCCTTTTCCTAATACGGGGTATCAGTACCAACATAAACATCAGGCGAAAATGATCAGTCTGACATCATCAACATCCGTGTTTCGGCAAGCCTGCGCCGGGTGCACCCGCCGGGTCCGTGTCCCGACTGCGGCCGCGGGTTCGACCCCTGGGAGGCTGTTCGGGGCCCGGATGTCTGCTCCGATCTCCACCGTCTCGCTGGCGTACGACCTGCACGCGCCGGCCAAGCCCCTGGCCGACAAGGAGACATCGCCCATTATTATCATGCACGGCTTGTTCGGGTCCAAGAAGAATAACCGGACAATAAGTAAGTGAGTTACCCCCGCCCCTTTCCCCTGTCGGTATTGGGTGGACCGGTTCTCGAGAGCCTTACCCTCCCTCCCTCCCTCCCTCCCTCCCTCTCACACTCTCTCTAACGCATGGCTGTGTGATGCAGGGTCTTGGCCCGTGATCTAGGACGCCACGTCTATGCTGTGGTAAGTCGCCTTCCATCCCCCTATCCAAGCCCCTGAGACGACACTGCTGACAACGCTGACAGGACCTCCGCAACCACGGCGAGTCACCCCACGAGACCCGCCATGACTATCCCGCCATGGCCGCCGACGTGGCCGACTTCATCCGCCAGCACGGGTTGAAGGAGCCCACACTGATTGGGCACTCCATGTAAGTCACCAACCCCTTTCTCCGGCCCAACCAGGAACCCTCATGCGCGAGATGCTCACCCCTCCAAACCAAGGGGCGCCAAGACGGCCATGGCCCTCGCCCTCCACGAACCCGACCTCATCGCCAACCTCATCTCGGTCGACAACGCCCCCGTCGACGCCCGCATCGACTCCGACTTTGGCCGCTACATCCAGGGCATGAAGAAGATTGACGAGGCCGGCATCACCCGCCAGGCCGAGGCTGACAAGATTCTCGAGCCATACGAGAAGGTAAACCTTTCTTCCCTTTCCCTTACTTCATAAACATCACCCAGCTCACCATCGAAAAGTCCCTCGTAATCCGCCAATTCCTCCTCGGCAACTTGCACCGCCCGGCCGACGGGACCAACACGCAAAAGTTCCGAGTGCCCCTCGGCACCCTGGGCAAGTCCCTCGACCACCTCGGCGACTTCCCCTTCAAGGACCCGACCGCCGTGCGTTTCCTCAAGCCCGCCCTGTTCATCCGCGGCACCAAGAGCAAGTACGTCCCGGACGAGGTCATCCCCCTCATCGGCCAGTTCTTTCCGATGTTTGAAATGGTCGACGCCGAGGCGGGGCACTGGGTGATTTCGGAGAATCCGGAGGCTTTCAGGCAGGGTGAGTTTTCCTTGTTTTGTTTTTGAGTGGCCGTTTTGCAATGCTGACGAGGTTGATTGGTAGCTGTCCTCCGGTTCTTGGAGCCCAAGGAGTAAAGGGGAGGAAGAGAAGAGGGAGACGGTGATATTGCTCGCCGTGTAGTTGCACAAACCTGTATCTATACCCACCCAACATAGACGTACATAAACAACAATAGACTCAATATCCCCAAACCACCAACGGGTATCAACACCAACACCTCGCCGCCCCGGCAACCTTCCCCTTAACAACCCTCACCCCGACCCCCGCCACCTCCCCAACAACCCTCACCCCCCCGCCCACCAGCTCCCCCGCAAGCGTCCGATACGGATGCGGATCCGCCCCCCTCCCCGCCGCCGGCCACGGCCGCCTCCCAATCGCCTCCACCAGCCCCGGCGTCCTCAAAACCTCCGCCACCAGCCCCCTAAACGGCGCCGTCACATTCTCCCCCGTCAGCGCGCTCACCTCGCAAAACACGGCCGCCCCGCGCGCGTCCGCCTTGGCCTGCCCCTCGGAGAAGGACACTTCCCTGCTGCCCTCCGGGGGGGAGGAGGAGGTCAAGGATAGGGAAGGCGAATGGGAGGGTCCCGCGCGGTCGAGCTTGGTGCCCACCAGCCCGAGGACCGCGCCCTCGGGGGCGTGGGCGCGCGCCTCGTCGAACCAGCGGTCGAGCGCGTCGAAAGTGGCGCGGGAGGAGAGGTCGTAGGCGAGGAGGACGGCGTGCGCGCCGCGGTAGTGGGAGGTGCCGAGGGAGTGGAAGCGTTCTTGGCCGGCCTGTGGTGGGGGAGAGGAAAGGGGTTAGTGGGGGGAACAAGATGGAAAGGGGGTCGGGGGAAAGGGGGTCGGGGGGGACGGACGGTGTCGAATATGTTGAGGCGGTAGGCTTTGCCGCCGACCATTAGGTCCTTCATCTGCGGTCCAGAAATCGTGTAAGCATGTGGATAAGAGTAGTTCTCCCAGGGAACACCTGAGATGAGACGGGTGGCCAGGCTCACCTTGTAATCCACCCCGACTGTCGTAGTCATATACGAGTCAAAGCCTCGGTCACAGTACCTGAATAACACTGTTTCCTCGATACATTGTTTTCGGGAATAGTCAGTCTTTGTGTTTTGCCAGTTTCGTTGTCCCCAGGTTGTGGAGAAAGAAGACAAGCGGAGAATCGACAAGGAACCGGACAGGAGCCAGCAAGGGGCCAGAAAGGGGCCAGAGGGAGGACAGAAAGGAACTTAGAAGAACAGGCAGAATACCGCGAAAACCCAGAACATGATCAGAAGAAAATTCGAAAAGGATCAGAAAAGAGCCAGCAAGTGATCAGAAAGGAGCCTGGATGGCATCGGAAAGAACACAGGTAAAATCGGGTCAGCAACCCGGAAAGAAGCCAGACAGAAACTGAACGACAACTGGTAGGAAACTATCCCAACAACCAGGGGAAAAAAACACAAACAAAAGCCCCCCAAAAAAACACTCACGCGCTGTCTTCCCAACCCCCGACGGTCCAATAACCAACACCTTCAGCGTCGCTGCATACTCGTCCGGATACTCGGGCAGCACGTCCCCCGAGGCAGCCACCTCCCACTCCCCCGGCGTCGAGCCACCGTCTTGCGTCGGAGTGATAACGTCCCCAAATCCCCTCGAAGAGGTGATCCCTTCATCATCATCATTATCGTCGTCGTCGTCGTCGTCGTCCTCCTCCTCGTCTTCATCACCACTGCTCATTCCAAAACCACCACGGCCGCCACGACCACGACCATTCCCATCATTCCTACCTCCGGCGGCCGCAGGCGTCCCGGTAACCCGGCGAAACCCAATCGGCCCCCGCGCCACAGTCTTGTACCGGTCGTCGTGCGTGGGGCGGTCGAGGAGGTCGTCGTTCATTATCTCCATGACTGCTGCTTTCTGAGGGGCGGGGCTGAGAAAAGAAAATAAATAAATAAAATCGACAAAAAAATGGCAATGTTTGGTTTCTAAAGTATAATGTTGTTGACTGGGCTTATCGTCAAAGATACATCCAAATCGTCAAAACAACGGGTGTAAGATGGTGGCATGGGTTGTATGTGCTGTCCGTCGCTCACAAGGTTCCTCGAGATTGCTTGCTTAAGCCGAGGCAAAACGGGCGCCGCCGTTATCATGCGCGGGGGTGCTGGCAAAGTGACACCCACACCGACTAGCCTGGAGAGCTTCAGCATAAATAGAATGGATAACGAACGAAAGGCAGAGGCAACCCAGATTTACTGTTTGCCAAGTATATCTTGCGAAGAGGAGAACGGGTCTGAGTGGCAGGGCAGGGAGGAGGACGGCCAGGGTCCAGGGTCGATGTTGTGTCATGCATGTGCATTTGAATGTCTTGGACGAATGCCAAGAACCTACGCTGGGACCTTAACTCGACTCATGGGACAGACAGCCTTCGACTTTGACTTAACTGATGGGCAACTCGATGAGGCGAGTGATCACAAGGTCATAGCATCAGCAGTCCCCTCGCTAGACTAGCCCACCTCGCGGCTGCAGGGTCCATCGGCGAGGACGCCGGATGGAGATCGATCACGTCTTTTGGAACCGACGCTTGCATCTAATTCAAACTCGGCTGTTTCGCCCACGATCCAACCACACCCGGTTCAAGACGGAAGAACAGCGGCCATCGCGGCCGAGGTGGGAACGCATGGTGGGTTGGTTGACACGACTTTCGCTGAAACTCTAGCTCTGGATGCTCGTCCACCCTCGCCTTGGCTCCCCGATTGCCCGCCAGCCGACAACGCACAACCCACACCCCACGCACACATCACTAGGCGCCGTCCCATTAGGTACCGTCGACCGCTCCCGCCTAAGGATTTTGGTGCCCTCGCTGCCAAATGCTGTTGCTGGCCGTGTCACGGTGTTTTGGTCATCCTTTTTGATTCCATGCGCTCCGCCGTCGGGACGGAAAAGTCGTTACCTTGACTACCACTGTGCCATGATACCACGCCAAATGCAACGAAAGCACAAGCCCAAAGCCCCAGTGAGGTATTGCTGATGAAAACCCTGCCCAGTGCGTTCCCAATAACAACGCCCCTTATACCGACTCGAGGACCTGCTCACGGAACTCCCGCTCGACCTTGTGGCCCTGCTCATCCGTGCTCGACTCGCCGTGCAGGGTCATCAGGGCACCGAGGTCGAACTTGGGCTGCTTGAGGAGCTTGACCTTGCGGATGTGGACCTGTTTGCTGTTGTGTTAGCCACCACTCTGCAAAACCCAACCTCTTCCCCCCATCGCCGCCGCCGCCGGCCGGGCTCGTCGTCTCCAACACCGCACATACGTTCTGGAGGGGGTAGATGCCCTGGGTGGCCTTCTCGATCTCGCGGCCGATCACCTCGGGAATGAGCTTGGTGGTGAGCTGGGTAAGGGTGCCGCTCGAGGCCTCGCGCTGGATGATCTCGGTCATCTTGCGGCGGATCGCACGGATTTGTGAAGAGGCGGCATAGGTGGTCTTCTTGATCTGGTTGGGGCGGCGCTTGGTGAAAGCGATGGCAAAGAGGCGGACGAGGTAGTGGTCGGTGGTCATGACGGTGACGTTGGCCTCAATGAGGGTTTGCCACTTGCGGACGAGCGAGCGGAGCTTGTCCGAGGTGAAGTCGAGACCGTGGAAGTTGGTCAGGCAGTTCTTGCCCTGGATCTCGTCGACGCGGAGCTTGATCTTGCGGAACGAGTGGTCCTCATCCTTCTGCAGATCGGCCAGCGACACCTCGAGGATGCGGCCCTTCAGGGCATCGTTGGCGTTCTTGAGACCGGTGGTGCGGTTGACCAGGGTCTTGCCGATGCTGATCGTCACGTTAGAATCGCCTCGGGTGTTCGTGTGCCACACGGGTTGTGTGGGATGCGTCTCGTGAGAACGGGTTCTTACTCTCGGATGGCGAACGGCGCGGGGGCCTGTGATTCAAGAATTGTCAGTTTCGCGATCGTTTGTTTGCAGAGGCAGACCGATCTCGGCCGGAGGGGTTGCAACTCACCTTGATGCCGTACCAATCCTTACGGGCGAAGGGGTCCTGGGCCTTCTTCTTGAGGCCCTTCTTGCCCTTGGACAGTCTCTTGTTCCTGCAGCCCGAGTATCAGCCATCGCCAGTTCCGCCCAAACCCCCCCCAGCCAGTGCCCGAGGGGGTGCAATCCGTGCAAAAATCGATTCTCCGGGGGTGCGACGTACTTGCCAACAGCCATCTTGACGAGCAGCTATGTCAACGACGGGACAGAGGTGCTGCTTGGTTAGTGATGGAGACCGTGGAATCGAGGTCGCGAAATTTGGGGTTTCTTCGCACACTCGTCGAAATTGTGATTTCGTTGTGTGGGCGGGCGCAGCCCACCAGCGCGGAAAAACTAGAATTGTGGGGCGGTGCGACAATCGCATCGGATTGGCTGCTCGGAGCTTAGGGCTCGGAGGTCCGTGCGTTTTGGGTGCTGGGCGCTGGCAGGCCGCTGGCATCCCGCTGTGACCAGCCGCCAGCAGGGAAAGCATCCAGCAGCGGCCGTCACCCAGAGCTGCCGTACCTTCCATGCTTGCTGCGTGAAACTCCGGACATGTTGGGGCAATTCTGCGGATTCAACAGGCTCTTGTCTCTCGCACAACTCGCCATGACAGCGACACAGACACAAACACGAAGAGCGCATATCACCGGATTGCGGGGTTGAGCACGGCGAGTATTATGGGTTTGTATTCGGCTCTGTGAGCCGGCGCCAACCCCCAGCGCAACACGGGCGGGTTACGCCCATCCGCACCACCAACCACCAACATTACAGCGTACATAGTAACATACAAAACACAGACAACAGTGAGTGTGAGGATACCCAGCTATCCCTTCTCTGCGGCATCCATTCCATCGAACTTGTTCGCCGAGCCAATCTGGACCGCCTTCCGTTTCTGTCTTCTTGTCTGTCCCCATCCCGTCCGTCCCGCCTGTGCCACGGCAACAAATGTACATGCACAGCTTCCAGACCACGCCAGGCTTGCTCGCCGGCTCTGGACTCCTTTTCGTGCCCCCCGACCGATCGGCAGTTCCCGAATCGTTGGGGTGCATCTTGGGTGCGCGGGAGGACTCACATACTTGTTGACGCTCCTCGTGTGCGCCGTGTGCGAAAAGCCACGGCGGCGAGGAATACGAACAAGTATGGAGGTGGCGCTCCTGCGACTTCCATAGACCCCTGGCATCAACCACCGACGCCTCCGTGGGTTTTTACCACGTTGGGGTGGCGCCGGCGGGTGCGTGGGTCCCCCGGCATGGTGCGCCGTCGCTTTGCGGCGCCCATGTCTCCGGCGGTGAACCGAGTGCGTTGGCGTCCTCGGAGTGTTCGGTCCCGTTTCCGCGGTCGAGTCAGGCCGGGGTCGTCCTTGGAGACTCCTCGCCGTCGTCTCACGGCTCGACCTCCCGACAATGCCAGATGCCTCACGGCGACTTGGCCTCGCCCTCTTTCTCCTCGTCCTGCTGGTTTCCCTCGTACAGGTCGAAGCTGGGGAAGCTGAAGTATCGCCCAGAATCTAGCCCCACAGTTAGTGTCGTGGCGGCGACGAGAAGGTGGTGGCGGTGGTGGGAAAAGGACATACAGGGATTGGAATGCATCTCGTCAAAGGAGTCCGGTTGGCTGACGGGCGAGGACGACAGCTCACTGTGCCGGTCGACGCTGTCGTACATGGATGACCGGGTCGAGATGATGGACGCCGATCTGAGGATGGAATCTGGCGGTGAGCCCGAGACGAAAGCCACCCGGCTCAGGAGCTCGGATGCTCTCCGGCCGGGCTGGGTCGCGAGGGCGTTGGGGCTGGCGTTGGATGTGGTGATGGACGGCTCGGTCGCGGATGCTCGAAGCAGCCTTGGCCTGCGGTCTGAGGAATCCCTCCGTTGCATCCTGCTGGAACCGGACGTGGCGGGAGCCATCATGTTGTATGTTCTGGCGGGCTGAGGTTGTTTGTTGTGGTTGTGGTTATGGCTGTTGTTGTTGTTGTTGCTGTTGCGGGGACTGGCAGCTATGGTTGACTCTTGCTATGTGGGCTGTTGAGTGTCGACGGGGTTGGTTTGCAGCTTTGGTTGTTGTGGATTGAAGGGCAAATTATTGGGTGCTGACTGAGGTTGGGGGAGGGAAGCGGAGAAGAAGTGTGCGATCTCTGAGGCTTATGGCGACCTTAAGAACGAACCCACTTGGGCTGAAATGTGATTCCACTCTCGATGCCGGGGATGACTTTCATGGTTTCAGTGACAGCGCTCGCAACATTGCCACTTGTCAGTCCATGGTACGAGCCGTATGGCAAGGGGGGGAGGGGTGCAGTGTGTGCAGGGTGTGAGGGTGTGGTGGTGGGTGGGCGTGTGTGGTGGGAGGCTAAGCCGTTCCCGTCCTGTCGTTCGCTCAACAAGGGCGGCGCTGCCTGGCCTCTCCCCCTCTCGCCCTACCCCCGGCCGGCCTGGACCATCGCGACCCGGCGCCCGCTCCCATCCGCCCTGCTCGCCCTGCTCGGGCACTGGGTGGGCATTCGTTCGGATAAGTTGCTGTTGCGAGGTGGTGGTGTGCCCCCGTCGCACTCTCACACCCACCTCACCCTCCATCACCCACCCTCTCAGCCCTTGGTGCGGGCCGTAGCCACCACACGGGCGAGGTACCACCGCACTACTGCTGACCGTCCCATCCTCGGGACCTTGGGCAGCCAGCCAGCGCGAGCCAGCGAACCCTCCCCCAGTCGTCCCCAGGAGCGCACCTGCAGACCGGTCTCCAACTGTCGCGCGGGGAGGGTGTGCATGGCGGCGGGCCCGTCAGGCTTCGAGACAGTGCCGGGGGTGGGGTACGTCAGCGGCCGCCAGCCATTCAAGTCGTGACACTTCAGGAGCTCTGGGGCGTGCATGCTGCGGGCGGTGCATGGGGCGTGAGGGCTTTGACGGCCATTGGCGAGCTGGCAGGCGTCGTCCAGGGCTGGATCGCTGCATCACAGGGCCAGATTTCTCGGGGCCTGGCCAAGCACCTGGGCAGCCGGATGTGGGCCGCTGTCGCTGCGCTTGGGCGGCCTTGGGCGGCCGGCCCTGGGTGGCTGTTGGTAGGCATCTGGCGGGGCCTGGCGTGGCCCCTCGGCGGGTCCCAGTGGGGCTGGGTGCCTGTCAAGGAAGGCACGCAGCGCCGGCCCCAGGGAAATCCCAGGCACCCAAGTCGATCGTCGGCATCCACCATCCACCCATCCACCACACCTGGCCCTGTCCCAAAACGTCGACCCCCCCAACCACGCCGCGCGCGCAGCTAAGCTCTTTGGGATGAGGGGAGGAAGGGGACGAAGCCACCCAGAACGTCCGTCCCTGGCCTCGTGACAGCCCAGATCTCGTTCCAATATCGGCCTTGATTAGCTGCCCTCCACCTCGACCCGCCCGCTCGTATGGGTTTTGACTTCACCGGTGCTGCGACGCAACCACACTCGCTCGTTCTGGCTCGTGGGACCGCGGGAAGGCGGATGGATCATGGCCTGGCCTGGTTTGGCCCGGCATGGGATTTGGGATTGCTGATGGGCGATCGGCTCTGGGCCCTCGCGCTGCCGCCCTGTCCGCCACCAGGCCGTTGCAATTGGGGGGGCGCAGACTCAAAGTCTCACAACCACAAGCATAACATGGGGGGGAAGGGAACCCGAACCACCGACCGACTGACTGCCGGATTTCGACTTCTCCTTGTTCCTCGGGCCCTTGCGGTGCCAAAAGCAGGAGCTAGCATGCGCCGCCTACATCCGCTCCCTGTTTCCACGCAGACCGTGGGGAAAAAACGAGGTCCCAGCCAGGGGGTTGGGTACTTTCTCCGACCGCCTTTCCATAGGTTCTCCAGCTCTTCCGAGACGGGGATGGGGGTATGGATAGGTAGTCCCAACTGCCCAAACAGAAGCTCTACCAAACAAAAAAAAAAGTAGAGAAACCTGCGCGATTTTCCCCAGGCCCAATTGCAATCCCACATGCCCGCCGAACCAGCCGAGTGAACAACATGCATGCTCCCCAGACATCCATTGAACCACTCACTGCCGTCCCAAAACAGGGGCCTGACCATACACCCCCTTTCCCCCGGATCCGGAATCGTGTCACCATCAGATCAGGGAGGGAAATTGAAGCAAACAGAGTATCAAAAAGAAACCTCTCAGAAAACGCCCACACCACACCACACCACGGTTGCCCACACCCATCCAACACGTATGTAAAAAACAACAACAACCGAGAAAAAAAAAAACCGGTGTCTTTCCCTGCCCAACCGTCCGATGTCACGCCTCTTGTTGGGGGAACCAGCAGGGCAAGGGTGCAAAGGAGAAGCCACCAGGTGGCAATCACGTCATCACCTGCTGAAGTTCCAGAAAAAAAGACCCGAGAGAGAGGGACTGATATCCGTCATCACAATGCCAAGTTTTTTTTTTTTTGCTCTCTCTCTGTCCCCCCGCCGAGCTTCCGAGGGATGCGATGCGATGCGATGCGATATGCGATGCTTTTCTGACCAGGGGCAAACACGCGACACACCACCGTCGGTTTCCCGCGGTCCATCCATACCTGCATTGCATGGACAAAGGGGGAAAAAAGTGTTGAACTTTTCTCGCTCGGGACGGAGCGGGAGGTAGGGCAGTCGTCCCAACTGGGACAGAGACACATACCGGGCTTGCATGGATGGCGGTTGTTAGTGGTGCCGCCGATGCGGTGCTGCTGGTGGGTGGGTGGTGGTGGTGCCCGTGGCGTGTGGTGCGCACACGACAGACAGACAGACAGACACGACACGACACGACACGACACGGCCAGCCGACACGACACGACATCAGAACGGACCAGATGCAGCCGCCGCCGCCGCCGCCTGCTCAACCCGACAGGGGGGACGGACATCAGCCCCAAAAACGCCGCGGAAGGGGGAAGGAAAAGGGCTGGGCTGGGCTGGGCTGGTGGTGTGGCATGGCATGACATGACAAGCAGGTGTTGGCTAACATCAACTGCCCGTGTCGTCGTTGATCAACATGATGATGGTGGCTGCTGCTGTAGCGGCGGCGGCCGGCCAGGCACTCGACTCTCAACTCACCGGCGTGACAGGGACCAGGATGCAAAGCCCGGGTGGGCGCGTGACATGGCAAAGACTTCCTCTCTCACTTGCCCCCTTGTCTCTTGCTTGTCTCTGTTTCTATCACTGCTTTTCCTTGTGCGTTTTTGCTCCCCGCGTTTCCCCCCGTGGGGGGTTTGCCAGCTGTCGCGGCTGCCGCTGAAAATGCCTCTTCTCCTGCAGGAATCTAAAACATTTTGAGGGGGGTTGAGAGGGAAGGGCCGACGACCGAGATGGGGTGGTGAGAGATGGGGGGCAGCTGTAGGGAAGGGGATCATGTTTTGGTTGGGGGTTTGCAAACGAGACCGAACCGAACCACCAATCTGCTGTTATCAAGTGCTCTTTCGGGCCTCGTGGCACGGGATCCGGACGGCATTGGCTAACCCGCTCCAACAGGATCCCGCGGCCCGCAACGGCATGAGCGGTTAGTTAAATGGTCCCCCGTTCGCCCCCCGTCCTCCCCCGCGAGACTGCAGCTCCGAAAGCTGCAGAGCTCGAGCCTCGAAACGAATTTAGTGGTCGATACTGCGTCTCCAGTCAGCCCTGTACTCCCCCATTCGCCAGCGACGGCTTCTCTTTTCGACGCTTACTCGTCCCATATCCGGCCCTGCACGCTCTTGAGCTCATCCTCAGTCATTCGGTGGCCAGTCGTGAAGTATCCTGCGGGGAAGTTCGCGTCAGAAAACAGAGG
Source organism: Staphylotrichum tortipilum (assembly GCA_033296695.1). Taxonomy (NCBI): domain Eukaryota; kingdom Fungi; phylum Ascomycota; class Sordariomycetes; order Sordariales; family Chaetomiaceae; genus Staphylotrichum; species Staphylotrichum tortipilum. The sequence continues at coordinate 18,943 of MU855454.1, read as the reverse complement.
CCGAAAACGGGGGCGGGGGGATTTGGACAGGATTGGGATTGCACCATACCTGCGTTGATCTTGGCATCGATCTCGACCCTCGAATCCGCCGGGATCCACGACTCGGGGAGCTCTACCCGTTCGTGGATGGGGATACTGTTGGATGTCTCTGGTCAGCATCACCGGACTCGGGTCTCAGGTCTCAGGGCGGCGGTTGGTGACTCTAGATCAGATCAGAACAGATCAGTGACTCACCCTTGCCCGACGATGGCATCGTGTTTCATGCTAGGATAAGCGAAACGGGTCAGCTGGCGAGGTAGGCGCAACGGGACACACAACGTCGTGGTCGCACTCACTTGCTCATGCTGAGCATCCTGTCAATCTTGGTGATGCCAAGCCAGTGGAGGATGTCGGGCATCAAGGCCTGGAAGCGCATGTCCTTGACCCCCGCGATGTTCTCCGTCCGCTTGAAATAGTCCGACGCGCGATCCTCCCCACGCTTGCGGGCGTTGTACACGACTGCAGATCCTGGGGTTAGACGGCCAATGGCACGGGGGACACAGCAGCAGGCAGCAGCGAGGGAGTCGACATACGGTACTGTGTGTTCGCGTGAGCATCTGATACAGCGGCGGGACGGGGTGGGAGAGTAGAGAGACCTACCTTCGTGACTTCTCCAAGGGCCCTGCCTTCCTTCCGGAAGTAGATGACCACTCCGCTGCCGCCATTCTGGGCCTCCTTGACGGCCTCCTCGATGCCGAAGATGAGGTAGGGCCTGCAGGTGCAGATGTCGGAGCAGAAGACGTCGCTCCCATTGCACTGCCCGGCCCCCCACGTCAGCACAATGAACCATGAGAGCACAGACACCCGTCCAGCCAGAACATACCTCATCGTGGATACGCAAGGCAAGCTTCTTGGACGGATCGGACATGTTTGCCGGGTCTCCGAAGCAGTAGACGGTCAAACCACCTGCAGCCAGTCAGGTCACGTTGCCACAGCAGGCGGAGAGGGGGTGGGCGTGTGTGTTTTGTTTACCAATAGGGGGCAGAAACACCTTGATGTCTGACCGGGTGATCAACTAGAGCAGCATCTTGTCAGTCTCACATCTCTCTTCCTGAAACTCCGAAGACGCGAGCAATCAGTTTTTAGTTACCTCGGGATACATCCCGCCCGTGTGCTCAAAGAGCGAGCGGCGCAGGGTGCCCTCGTCGATGCCAAACCGCTCCGCGACGCCGGGGAGGTACCAGACGGGCTCGACGGCGAACTTGGTCACGGCGAGCTCGCCAAACTTGTTCAGGCACACCTTGCCGTCGGGGACCAGCCGGCCGCTCTTGACGCTCTCCTCGAGCTCGGGCAGCTTCATGTGAGCCTTGGTGATGGCAATGGTTGGGCGGAGATCCACTAACGGGGGCAACATTAGACATGTCTGACATGGGTAAGGCAGGCGGACAGGATTTCAGGGTCCACGATCGGCAGCTTGGTTACTTGCCATTGTCTTTCTCGATGGTGTCCTTGAAGAGCCACGGCACCATGTGGCCCCAGGGGTCCATGGCCACAATCTTCTTCTCGTCCCCCCATTGCGGGAACGGGCCGATGTTGACGGCGGGCTCGGTGTTGGTGAAATCCGGCTTGTGATCGGCACTGAGCTCCCTACTGGCCAGGGCCAGAGCATAGTAGATGGAGTACGAACCGCCGTGGGCGCCGATGGCGTTCCGCTTCCCGATGGTCGACGGCGCCCGGGACACGGTCACCGGACCGCGCACCACGGGGTCCGCGGCACCCCACTCCAGCGGCAACGGGGTGATGCCGATCTGCTTGGGGTAGGTGGTGAGCACGACGCGGGACGGGAAGCTGGACTTTTGCTCGGGCGACGCAGGCGCCACGGGGGCCGCCTGGGTGCCCGCCTCGGCCGGCAGCACGGCCGAGGGCGCGGGAGTGACGCCGCCGGCGAGGGGCGTCAGGACGCGCTGGACGGCGTCGGACCCGGAGCTCCCGGCCTTCCGGCGGTCCTCTTCCTGGGTCTTTTCGAGCTCGGCCACGCGCTGCGAGACGGTCTCGACGGCGGACAGCAGCTTCGACTGGCCCAGCGAGATGACCTTCAACGCCTCCTTCACGTCGTCCAAGCCGGATGCCATGATGTCGACTGGCAGCAGGGATGTGACTTCGGGGCGTGTGTATGGAGTGGGGCAGGGCAGAGCAGGCAAGCCAGGGCAGGACGGGACCGACAGCAAGAGACAGAAGTGAGACGGGGATAGGGACAGGCAAGTAGCGGTGTCGTTTGACGGCGGCCAGACTAGGTAGGTTGGGGGCAGGGAGGTAGGTGACAGGTCCGTGGTTGTGATTGATGCTTTATGGACATGGGAGTCAAGGGATCTAGGGGTAGGTAGCGGCGGGGCGGTGAGGGATCAATGATCAATGATCAATGACCAATGTTCAATGAGGAATGAATGGCCAATGGACCATACTTGTACAGGTGTTAACTATCGGTATCGAGGATGGGTGCAGGGCCGCCACATCAAAGAACTCGAAAGGCAGGCCCCTGGAATGGGGACCGTGGAACGCGTGGGCGGACATCTGCTTGGGGCAGGAAGCCGGAATCCGCCAACCTCCGGGTCCAGGTGAGACCTCGTGATAAGGGACGCGGATCAGGGCGCATTGGCAACTGGCAATTGGCAGGCGTCTTGTTGATTTCACGTAACGGGCACCTGGGGGGCGGCCAGGTTGGACCTGGATCTGGGCAGCGGTCGGATAACGTTGTCAGCGACTGACTGGGGCTGGCAGGGCAGGTGTGCAGGTGACCGATAGGCAAGGGCCGCCAGGTGGTAAAACCCCTGCAGCACCAATGCTCCACCGCCCCACTTGGCCAGCCCAACGGCGGGGTACTGCAATCGGATCGGCTCCCGCAACAGTGGATCGCGGATGGCGGCGGCACTGTGCGCTGGACACCCGCATCCGGCACCAATTCAGTCATTCCATTGGAGACGGGCAGATTGACGGTGAGGGCAGGCAGCAAGGCACGAAGGGAGCTGGGAGCTGCACTTGAGAGCGAGCTGGATTGAGCAGAGACGTCTGTTGAGGGAAGAGCTTACGCGGGACTGCAAGTCGACAAGCAAACAGTCAGTTAATCCAAGGCCTTCCATTCGGCTTCCATCCACGCTCCAGGCCAAGCGAATGATTGCTGATGCTCAGAGACGCCATGTTCGCTTCCCACCTCCACTGAGCCAGGCCAGAGCATCCATTTCGAGGCTGGCTTGAAAGTTAACTTTGATTGATGCCTCCCCTCTGCCGTTTTCTCTGGCCGAGGCCTCGCTCTGATGCTCTTCTTATTTGGAATTTTGTTATTTATTTATTTTCCTTTCTGCAAGAAGCGGCACTAAACAAGTTAACTAAACCCAGTGTACGGAGTACAGATTACTGTGATGTGATCTCGCCTTTTGACAGCCACCGCGCACCAAACCGCCCACGCCACCGCCTTCCCAGATTGGTCAAGGCTGGTGCTCGGTTCGCAGCTCTGCCACAAGGCTGGAACCTGAAGAACTGCCTGCGAATCTTTTGGCGGGGTGTGCCTTATCCCACCTCGACAAACAACCGCAGCGCATGTAATTTTGACATTGCCATCCAGCGTTTTGCGATCGCTTAAGATTGAAGCCTCTTCCTCTCCGTCGCAACCCGAGAGCCACCACAATCCTTTGCTCTAACGGCCCAAACCTGCTCCAGCAGCCGCCATTGCACCAACCTCGAAGTCCTCGACCCCTCTCGACGCTTAGCACACCATCTACGTAATCTCGTACACCCCGCTACAATGGGCAAGCGCAAGAGCTCAAGCAAGCCCCAGGGCCCAAAGAGGGTACATACACCATTGATTGATGATTCCCATTGTCTGGGAAGACGCCAAGCTGACACCTCACCCGTCTCCCCCTGGCCAGCGCGACCCGCTCCCGACGGTCTTCACATGCCTCTTCTGTAACCACGAGAAGTCTGTCGAAGTCAAGCTCGACAAGAAGGCCGGCTGCGGGACCCTCGACTGCAAGGTCTGCGGCCAAAAGTTCCAGTGCCAGATCAACTGTACGCCAGCCATTTACCGTCCCGCTTGGAGGCCGCGGATGCTAACATCCCCCCCCACCTAGACCTCTCCTCCCCGATAGATGTCTACAGCGAATGGGTCGATGCAGCAGGTAAGGCGACGCGACTATTTCACTCCGCGGGGATGGGGTTGGACTAACTTGCTTGCTTTCTAGACGCCGTCGCCGACGAAGCCAAGCAAAACGCGAGCCAGTCTCGCGGCAGCGGCAAGCCGAGCAACCGACGAGCAGGCGAGTCGAGCCAGAGGATAGACGAGGAGGACGAGGGCGGCTACGAGGGGGAGGACATCGTGGCCGATGACGAGGATTACGACTGATTGCGGGGAGGCTTGGATGTGAGAAGGAGGGGGCCGTGCTTAGACTACCTTTTTTTTTGGTTGTCCTCCGGGCCGGCAGATGATAATACAAGATACGGGAGGGGCTGCGGTTGCGGGCGATCGTAGTCTCGTCACTGGCCGAGTAGCGGAAGGGGGAGGCTTTGCGTTGCCAAGCAAAACCAATATGAAGTGCTATGATGCTTCGAATGCCCAAGCTACCTGACGAGTTGAAAACACATGAATCACCGGGTATAATACCTATCGCCGAAATCACCAAGACCGGGTATGATGTAGCTAGACGACGAGGTTAGCATTGAGACTCTGGCGGTTGAAGGGGGGGGGCGGGTGGGGGGGGTTCTGCCTGCGGGCAGACTCACTTCTTCTCGTCGAGGCCCTGGTCGACGAATGCCGTCACTACCCGCAGCTTGGGGAACTTGGTGGCAAAGTTCTGGATGCCCGCAGGGCTTGCGAGGACATTGAGGAACAGGATGCGCTCCTCGGGCACGCCGCGCGACTTGAGAACATCGACGGCCATGATGGCCGAGCCGCCTGACATGCAGTTTAGTTAGTTGTTCTATCCGCGTGGAGGAGATGAACCTCGCCAGCACTCACCCGTCGCCAACATGGGGTCCAGCAGGAGCACCCATCGATCGGCAATATCCTCGGGCAGCTTGTCGTAGAACAGCTTGGGCTGCGACGTCTCCTCGTCGCGCTGGATCAGGATCTTGCCGATGCGCACGGAGCGGCAGCACTCGCGCAGGCCCTGCTCCATGGCCTCGCCGGCGCGCATGATGGACACGCCGCAGATCTTACCCTGGAACGAGAGGCCATCATACGGGCGCCCGACGGGCGTTGTGACGGTGTGCTCGACCGTCGGCAGGTGGTTGAGCCCTTCCTCGACGAGCAGGCGGATGATGCGGTTCGAGTAGAAGATAAAGTCCCCGCGCTGGGTCTCTTTGTTGCGAATGATTCTAGAGGGTGAAGGCGAGGGGAGAGAGGCACGTCAGACCAGACTAGACCAGACCGACCAACCCTATGCGCTGCGCCCGGCGGCTGCTTGCCCCAAGGATCGGGAAACTACTCACGAGAGCAGCGCAATCAGCTGGGGCGTCTGCGGCAGGATGGTGACGGTGTCAAATTCGACCCCGACCGACACCACGGCCGTGGGCTTCTGGCTCTCGGAGCGGTAGTCGGGGCCGACGCATTGGGTCGGGTAGGGCTTGACGTCCGACATTGCTGGTGTTGGTGTTGGGCACCGTCTGTATTGTTGATGTTGCTCAAAGACGCCGTTGGCCAGTGAGCATGAGCATGAGCCAACAGGAACAATGGGCCTCGAACGGGTAGTTGCAGGACCAAGTCTTTGAATACGGCGACGATGGGGGGCCCCTGGCCAGGGTTGGAGCTCAGGGAGGCACGGGAAGGGGGGGAGGTCAAAGACAAAGTTGGAGATGAGACGGATTGGTCAGGAGGCAAGAGTTAGGTATGAGAGACACGGCATCCCATTCCATTCTTGAATGAATCCAGCTGGCCCCCTCGCAGCTCTCGTCCACCCCACCAACTGCGGCCAAAGGGGCAGGCAGCGGGGCTGGAACAGGGCGACGACGCCACCAGGGTTGGTTCTTATCATGGGCGAGACCCACAGGTCATCCGGAAACCGCCTGTTTCCAACAGGCTGGGGATTTGGAGCCAAGAACAAGAGCTAGATTGGTGGAAGAGGCGAGCCCCCATGTCGGCAAGATGGGCTTCTCTCCCGGCCGAGCGAGAAGTATTCAAACACATTTTGAATAAATAGGGGCCTGGCTGTTTACATCAGCAGAAACAGAGACCCCCTTACTGCTTTGTGTCCCTGAATTTACTTGAGACACCGTTTTGCGCTGAGTTGAAGCTCAAGCTTGAGCTGCTGAGGCGGGCGGCCTTGTTTGTCCACTGCCCCGCCAGCGCTTTGTTTTGTTCGGCAGTGCCCGCCAGCAAGCAGCCCCGCTGCTGCTCGGCTGTGCGGGGCTTTTGGCTGCGACAGGCAAGCCGCACGGGCCACCTGCAGGCAGGTCAGGGAGGCGGCAACAGCGGGCGGGTGGGGTGGAGCGCCTGTGTGCCAGGTTCTGGGGTTGTTTTCCAAACAACAACTCGCGATTTCGCATCAAATCATCCGCCTTCCTCCCATCATCCAGCTGCCGCCGCCTCGCTCTACCTCCCAGGGCTGCATCCCCGGCGCCCCTAAATACAACAACATTTCGCGCCCCTGAATCCCGGCTCGCCCTCCGCCTCCCACCACCACACCACGCGAATTGGACGCTTGCGACACATCTCTTGGCAGTCGCGTATCCAGCCGACCGTAACCAGTTCGTGACTCGACCGGGAGCTTCCTCCGGATTCATCTGGAGGCGCGCCAGCAGAATGCCACATTGACCTCGACCGCGTTCCTCCACCAGAACCACAGTTTTGATAACGGCCACCAGGGCCCATCCAACGCTTAATTCGCGGCAACTCTCTTACCGCATCTTCCCAAAGGTCACGAGCATGGCGGCCAGTAACGCGGACTCGGTTTACGACTTCGGCAGCGACTTCGGCTTTGCCCCGAGAAAGAAAGTCGCCACCACCTACGGTAGGGGAGGGAGGAGGAGAACCGAGACGACGAAGCCGGCAACGCTTCGGCACTCGGAGTCTGCCCCCGCAGCGTCGTCCTCGGCCGCCAAGTCGCAATCCAAGTCCCCGGAGCCCGCTCGGCCGACGCGCGACGTTGCCGCTCCCAAGCTGAAACAACAAACCATCCGCAAGTATGGTTCCGCGGCGCCCCCGAAGCCAGCCGAGGAGGCGCAGAGCCAGCCGCTGCCCGATCTCTACGACTTCGACACCCAGGTCGACGAGCCCGTGAGGACAAAAAAGAGGAGAGTGAAGCAGGAGCCTTCTGACAGAGGGAGGTTCACTGGCCCTTACTCAACACCGGATTCGTCGCCCCCAGGCGCCCGATCGCCTGCGCGCTTGAGCGAGGAGGAAGCCTCGAGGCCGGGACTGGAGGCGAGCGTACCCGCCGCATCACGACGGAGCACACCTGAGCGGGATGTTGACATGAAAGATGACGCGCCAACCGTGATGCCCTTCTCGGCAAAGACGTCCCGGAAGCTGAAGAACCTCAGCGTCAGTTCCAAACCCGTCCAACCCAAAAAGCAAAAGTTCCCCATTCGCCTTTCCGTCCAAGCTCCATCCAACCCATCCAAACCCGCGACCAACAAACCACCGCGCCTGCCGACTTCTGCAAGCGCACCAACCTCGGGCCCCGTCTCCCAACCGGTTCGAAAAAGGCGCTTGATTGATACGCTGGCAGCACAAACACAGGAGGAAGGCAGTTCATCTGAAGATGAAGCATCGTCGCAGGGCTCGGAGGGTTACGGTTCCCAATCACAACCGACATTCCGGTCATCGCCGCCGCCTCCCACGCCAGCCGCGGCCCAGCCGAAACCTGTTGCGCGCCCGATGACGGCCAAGAAAACCGGCCCCAAGTTCACATACAGCCAACAGAGGACCATGCTGGCAGACGACGACCCCTTGTTCGGCGATGGCGGTCTCGGTGGTCTCGGTGACGGGCCAGCTGGAGGCGCGTTGTTCAATTTTGGTCGCCTGACCAAGAGCGCCACGATCAGCACATTTTCTTACCTTGACGAGGACGACGAGACGGCCAATACCGGCGCCGTTCGGAGTATCCATGAGCTGAGGCAGGCTGGGGCCAACAGCCGCTTCGCGGATGAAATGGACGATATTCTCGACAGGGTCGGCTCACCGTCAGCCAAGCCCTCCTCCCTGCGCAGGGGCGCCCTGTTGGAGCTCGCCAACAAGATGAAGCACAAGGATTTCCGCCAGCAATTCCGCAACCACAGCGACGGGGGGAGCTTGTTCAAGTCTCTGGCCGAGGAGACAGACCTGATCTCGGGCTATGCAATTTTGGCCGTCGTGACGACGCTGCTTGCCACCACCACGTCGGCGCACCTAATCCAACAGCTGCGCTCCCAGGGTCTCGCCACACTCATTAGCAAGCTTCTCGACAACACGGTCGACATTGCCCAGTTGGCCAAGGACAGGAAGCAGAACGTTTCGAAGAACGCTCAGCTTACCCTAGGATTGATCAAGTCGTCTCTTCTTGGGCTGCCCGTTTGGGAGCCCTTCTCGCTCGCCTCACTGTCGCCGCGCACCCTAGCCCTGAAGTGTCTCGACCTCCTCATGCGGCAGCCTACCCACGCGACTGCCCAGGATGAGGTACTCTCAGAGGCGGTCACGGACCGCTTGTTTTCAATCCTTGCCGGCGGCGTCTCGAACGCGGCCTGTTGGGACGCCGCCAGCCAACAGCAGGAGTCGTGCGACTTTTACCTCGCGCTCTACGTGCTCGAGGGCCACTCCATCAGCGCGATGCAATCCTCGCTCAGCTCCGTGTGGACTAGACAGTACGCTCCCATCGTCGCGGACGTGCTGGAAACGGCGCTCAAGCGGCCGACGGAGCAGATGGGCGACCTCGAGAGCCTGACGCTGAGGATCTCGCTCAATATCACCAACCACAACGGCGAGGCGTCTCGATTGTTTGTTGAAATGGGGCTCCTCCAGGGGCTTGCCAAGTCGGCGTGCAACGCCTTCGGCATCATCATGAACTCGATGAAGGTGGATTCCTTTCTGTCCAAGGTGCTCGAGTCCCTCATCATGATGATGGGGGCCATGATCAATTTCTGTGTGTATTATCCGCCTGCGTCGGCCAGCCTCGAAGAGCGGGGCGACGGGGCGGGCTCGCCCCTGAACCGGCTGATCCAGGTGTTTGCGGAGAATCACTCCAAGACGGCTGATGTGAGTCGCTCATTGCCAGTGGATTTGTGGCATCATTTTCTGACGTGCAACAGGCCGACTCGATGGAGAAGACGCAGCTCAATGTTGCTCTCGGGTACCTCTCGGTTTTGCTCGGGTACTTCTGCCTGAGCGACTCGATCCGTGAACGGTTCGTCGCCGCGCAGCCCAAAAAGAACATGCAGCCGCTGCTCGACTCGATCATCGAGTTTATTACTTTCCACCGCAAGGTTGCCGAGGCGCAGGGCGACGAGGGAGCCAAGCAGGGCTCTGACTCGGCTGCCCTGGCGCGCCTCCAGGACCTGGCAGACCAGCTTGCAGTGCTTCGCTGAGGACTCGGCCGGACTATTTTATCGATACAAGGAGTTTGGGAACTGGTTGCGGGCCCGAAAAATGGCTTGCATAAGGGAGGATGGTCTGGCGATAGACGGGATTTGGGTTGTTTACGCGGACATGATTGATGGGTCTTGGTTTGGGCAGAGGGTTATGAAATCCGAGGTTTTGATGACATGGACACGAGGGACGAGGGATGAGGGACAAGGACGGGGGCCGAGGGAGGACGTCTGGGCAGGCGGATTACTGAGTGATGCACAGAGCTAAGACATCCTACTGCATTACATGCCTAGGTGCTCGTACAGGTAGCTCTTCCAGTTGGCAGATGGCTTGATTGGCAATCTATCAACTTGCTGCAATTCGCTTCGTGTCCGGCCTCTGGGGGGTTGATATCATCTGCATGCTCATGCGTCTGCCTTGAGCCAACACTGAACGACATGTCCATTGTGCTGTGTAACATCATCGAGGCTCCAGAGTCACATGCAAGCTGAGCATGCGCCCTAGGAAGGGGGACGTGGTGGTGGGGTCGAGAGCAGCCCTGCGCACGACCCAGGCTCCGCAATCGGGCCCCGCCGCCCCTCCCTGCCAGGCAAGCAGGGCCCCGCCATCGCCCCGCCATCACCAAGCCCAGAGCAGTGTCAACCCACCTGATAGACGCCGTTTCCACACGTCGTATCTGCCGCCTGATTGTATAGCGCCGACGGTCGACAGACACACATGCTTGCCTATAAGTTTACGTACATGACTTTGCCTTGCCCTTCAGCTTGAATGCACACAACCCGTGTGCCTGGCCTTGCTGTTTATCACCAGATCGTGCTCTCCCCTCCCCTCCCTCAAGGTGCGTGCTAGACACAGCACAGCAACCTTGCAGGTCGTTACCCCTCCCGCACTAAACACTTCGAGTCGTTGTGGAAATTTGTCTCCCAAACGCCCGCCCTCTCAGCTGTTGTTCATGCAAGTAGTGCACCTCCGAGTCCAATACTTGTTTGTCTCGCTTCGTTCATTCGAGAGACGAGTGTCATACCGACCAAGCCCACCCCTCCTCCGGACTTTAGTCTGATCGTTCACGTCGCATTGAATCACTCCGGATCGCATCCATCGCATTACGACCGAGGAACCCCACGACCGGTCAACCTCTAGACACCGCATCACCCCCGTAACCGCCATCAATTGAGCTCCAATGCCTCCCACGCTCGCCAAGCAGCGAAAGATTGCCATTGTTGGCAGCCGCTCAGTCGGTACGACTCCCTCCCGCTCTCTGCCATGTCGCATCCCACCTTTCGCTCGCTGTCTACACTCGCGCCCGCGCGCGAGAGAGAGCTGCCAGCCTAGAGAAGAACCCGGAGAGAATGACCCGGCCTCCTCACCGAAACTAACCCCTTTACCAAACAGGTAAATCCTCCCTCGCGGTCCGCTACGTCGACGGCCACTTCGTCGAGAGCTACTACCCGACCATCGAGAACACCTTCAGCAAGGAGATCCGCTACAAAGGCCAGGAGTACGCAACCGAGATCGTCGACACGGCCGGCCAGGACGAGTACAGCATCCTCAACTCGAAGCACTTCATCGGCATCCATGGCTATATGCTCGTCTACAGCGTCTCGTCCCAGCAGTCGTTTGAGATGGTCCAAGTCATCCGCGACAAGATCCTGAACCATCTTGTCCGTCCTTCCCCTCCCCCCCCTGGTCTCCCCGTCCCAACTAACACCCCCCCTCTTCCCCTCCAACAGGGCACCGACTCCGTCCCAATCTGTATGGTCGGCAACAAGTGCGACCTGCGCCCGGAGCAGCGGCAGGTCACCGCCGAAGAAGGGCGCGCCGTCGCCGAAAAGTACAAGTGCGCCTGGACCGAGGCCAGCGCCCGCTACAACGAGAACGTGGCCAAGGCCTTCGAGCTGCTCATCGGTGAGGTCGAGAAGTCGCAGAACCCCGGCGAGCCCTCGGATGGCGGCAAGTGCGTGCTCATGTGAGCGGTGCTAAAGGGAGAGCAAGACCTTTTATTTGGGGGGAGGGATGGAGGGAAAGAGCACTGTGAGGAGGAGAGAGGGGAGGGGGGTAATGGGTGGTGAAGAGGCGGTTGGGATGGAATATTCCACCCCGGTGTTGATTTTGGCTGGGGATGCCAGCTGCGGTTGGGGCGAAGAGCTGGGATGTGAAGAGAAAAGAGACAAGAGATGGGAGAGAGAAACGAGGAGGGGGAGGGTCACACATCTCAGCAGGGCAAGCTGCTCGGCGTGAGCTTGTCGGTTGCTGAAATTACGTTCGAAGGATGATAGGTGGATGGGCGCGCAGAGTTTGGACGGGGCGGACAGAAATGGGGGGCTGCCTTGTGGGCGGGATGCTGCTGACGACGGATTTGGTTTTTGTGTTGTGATGATGGCATCGATCGGGTTTCCATGTCCCGGTTTTGCTTGGTTTGGTTTGCACATCTGGGGAGAGCAGTGGAGGGTAGGGGAGGGGGGGGGGTCTTGTTATGTTTTGCTTCTTGACTTAAGACCGCCAGCCTTGAGGGTAGCAGTTGGAGGGGGGCCATGCTTGTGGCTTTCACTTTGGGTTGATGAGAATGTTTGGCATGACGATGTTGTGGGTTGAGGGTGAAGATGTAATGTACGATGAGGACCATGACAAACGGCGAGATGCGCGCCTTTACGTTCTGAGCCGCCGCTATGTTACAAGCATCTCGGAGTCCGTGTCTATGAAGCAGTGACGGAGTCCGCATGACACATCGGGGCATTGCGCACAGGGTACTCTCTCCGTTGTTATGCCTGGATCCTGTATAAGACGCAGTCGATCTATTCGGATATCTCCTCGTCCACGCTTCAAACGTCATTACATGGCAGAGTATCACTCTTGCATGCGTTGCAACGGACACGGCGACTCTTTCCACCGTCTGCACCCTTAGGACCTTACCGAACAGGAACCTCCTTCTTCTCGGCCGCCTTTTTCGCAAAGGGGATGAACTCGGGGGCACCGGGCAAGTACTAAATTCGTCAGCATCACAACACGCGAGGACACAGCTCTTGCATCCTTACCTTCCGCAGCGGCTCGGGAATGTTGACACCCTGAAATCAGCGTTAGCGAGACCAAAGCCAAACAACACATCAGCACGGATCTCACCTCTTCAGTCTGGAAGTTCTCGAGAATGGCGCAGAGTGTCCTTGTGGTGGCGGTGAGGGTAGAGTTGAGGCAGTGGACGTAGGTCTTCTTCACGTCCGTCTGCTTCTTGATGCCGAAGCGAATCTCAAGGTCGCGGCTCTGGTAGTCAGTGCAGTTGCTGGACCACTGGGTTAGCAGCTGTCGTAGATTTTCTTGGCTCTCTCTGGAATCAACGTACGAGCAGCTGACCAACTCCTTGAACTCTCCTTGGTGCTATAGCGAGGAGTCGTCAGTATCTCCGCTCCTTGGGGTAGGGGGGTTTAAGTCTTACAGGGAACCAGGCCTCGAGATCAAGCTTCTTGGCGGCTTTGGGTTTTGTTAATTAGTATTCCAGAAGCATTTGTCTTAGACCAACATACCAGCATTGTCTAAAATTCGAGTTAGCTAACTCCTCAAATCAGCCAGGGGGAGGAATAGAACATACTTAGAGCGCCAGAGACAATGGCGACAACCCGGTAAGGAATGCCGAGCGACTTGTAAAAGGCCTCAGAAGCCCCAATCATGTTCTCAAACATTTCCCAGGATCTACACGGGGTCAGGTGCCGCAAATACACATCAACATGAGGAGAAACTCACTTCTCGGGGTCGGTGATGCAGAATTGCTCGACCTGGGCCATGTCAGTCATGCTTCCGAGGTTAACTGGAACATTGAACTAACCTTAGTGAACTCGTGAACGCGGAAGATGCCCCAGACATCCTTTCCGTGCTATTAAAAAGTCAGTCCTTGGCCTTTCGAAGGAATATAACCTGAGAAACTTACAGCACCAGCCTCCTTGCGGAAGCAAGTCGAGTACCCAGCATACCTGGCACAGCGTGAGTCTTTGATATAGTACAAACGTCCCGTGGCTGGGCTGGATCCTTACTTCAGGGGAAGCTGCTTGGGCTGGAGCCACTCGTCGCTATGGTAAGCCGAAATGGGTTGTTCCGAGGTCTAGCATGGGTGTCGAGGATGAGAATACGGACTCGGAAAGTGCAAGCACGTGAGATGGGACCTAACTTACCGCGATCAGGTACTTGTCGGCCTGGTCTCCGGTGACCTTGTAAAGTTCCTCATCGAATCTGTGGCCAACATCAACGGTGGATTCGCGCTGGAGCAGGGGGCAACGGGATCGGCTTACTGCGAGAGCTGAGCGGTCTTGGCCATTTGCTCCCTGAGCATGAGCTGCGGGGTCTGAAGGGGAGTGTACTCCCGGTCGCTCAGGAACTCGAGGCCGTAGTTGATGAGCGCCCTGTTGGTGTCGTTAGAGACATGCCAATACTGGTAGGTTGAACCAAATATGCGTACTGGTTGAGGAACACGCCCCACTTGCGGAGGAAGTAACCACGGTGACCAACAACCTTGACGCCCCTCTCGGGGTCGTAGCCGTCCAGCCTGTCCAGAACCTCGTGGTCTGTCACACCCATTAGCCCCAAAACCAGCAATCGTGTAAAGGCGGAGTTGTATGCTCACGGGAGAGAACATTGCGCTTCTCAAACGCGACACCCTCAGGCGCCCAGGTGCGCTCCACTGTGTTGTTGTCCTACTCGTTGTCAGGGACCGTCGGGTCGTTAAGAGTGGCATCGGTTTCCAACGGACCTCGTTGTTCGACACGGGGACGGACTCGTGGACAATGTTTCCGATGGTCTTGACCTTGGACTTCAGGAGCTTCTCCTTCTCGGCAGCTGAGGCTAGCAGCTCCTTCTTCTGCTTCTCGAGATCGGCTGGGACACATCAGCACGCCGAGCAAGCCAAACGGGAGGCGGATCGGGGCACCTTTTTGCGTCAAGAGATCAGTGACATCCTCCTTGGCCTACTTGTATTGTCAGAATCAAGCGAATCGAGGTCACGGGGTTGGCGCAAGGGCATGCCTTCTTCTTGGGGCCGATCTGCTTCTGGACATCGTTGATCTGGGCGTTGAGTTGGGTGGCAGCATAGGCAGCTGTACAGCAGGCGAGTGTCAGGGGCTGTACTGTCTGCTGGGTGGTATCGGGGGCGTCGGCGTCGGCTCACTCTTGCGGTGGTCCTCCCACATAGCGATGACCTCGTCGACGACCTCCTCGGGGGCATGGCGCTTGCGCTGGCTCTCCTTGATCTTCTCGGGGTTGCCGCCACGCTCGACAACTGTGCAGAGTCAAGTCAGCACAATGTGGGGGAGAAACGCAGCCAATCTCCAAGCCGTGGTCGCGTGCAACTTTTGGCAGCACTTGATATCGAACCCGAGAGAGAGTCTGGCCTCGAGAGGGCAGAAGGGAATAGGGAATGCGCGCGGTGGAGGGCAGGAGCAGGACGCACTGAAATCGTTGACGTCAAGCATCTTGGCGGTTCTCGGGCGGGAATATCACGAGTCTGAAGTTCTATTGGGGGTTGGAGGTATGCCGTCGCAGGAATGGGACGGGAGCAGGCGGTTTGGTGTTCTCCAAGGCTTGTGTTGACACCTGGACAGGCGAGTGACTGGCCATGGCGGGGCAGAATTATTATTCGCGGGGTGGAGGGGTGGAGGGGGAAGTGGGGTGACACATCGGACCAGGGGCTGGGCTGCACCCCTGCGCGTGCTTATCGATAAAGGGGATCAGGGGTTGCGTGCCAAGACTGGAGTTCGTTTAAATGCATAGCCTGCGCGTTGCTGGTGGGCAGCAAGACCAAGACGAGAGAGCATCGCGAACTGCTCTTGGGGGACTAGTGTAATCCGTACCTGCAACCCGAAGAATCTGACGGTCTGACCACGCTGGGGATCCAAAGGCTCCATGGTGCAGGCTGGTTCTCTTTGTCAGCGGGTTTGTGTTACATATCGCATCCTGGTCTCCCTCTGTACGCCGTACCTAGCCTGCCCGGTTTGACCGGGCGTGCTCAGCGGCAAGAGCTCTCAGACGAAGGGAGTTGTTTGCCTTTGGCGCAGCAGTTGAGTTGACAACCAAGGCGGATTTGACTTGGAAGGCTGAGAGGGACAAGGCAAAAAGTGCCCAAACGGCGCAAAGTGAATGCACAAAGACAGCGAACTAGCCGGATTGGGCTGTCAACTAGTTCCATTGCTGGTTTGTGGGGAAATGCTTAAATGCGATAAGGTTGCCATGTCCCATGTCCTCGGCGGTATTATAAGGCCGGTGTCCACAGCGGTTTGCTCACAACTCCAGAGACAAAAACAAGTCGTTGTGCATGATGGGAACTCTCTGTCATTGAGTGCCAACAGCGGCATCAACCGCCTGAGAAAAGAAAGGGCCACAGCCATGAGGCCACGGACGGGCATCTCTTTGGTGCAAACCCTCGCGAGGTGCGGGGCTGATGATGCTAAATCGCATAATGTCGCCAGCTTCGAGGCACGCTTAGTTACCTGACGCTTGCCAGTGGCAGCCGCGGCCCTCCAGCGCGACCGGGCATTTAGGTTGACTTCGATATTTCCCAATTTGTCTCCCAGACTCGCAGGCTCGCCCTCTCACACTCTCGTTCAACTCCTCAGTTCCTGGTGCGTATTTGGCATTGAGTTTGCCTGGCAGCCAACAAACAGCCCCCTTCCCCGCCCGCTTCCAAGCCGTGGCATGTGCCTGGCACTCTGTGCTAACCGGGGAACAAAGAGAAGCACCGAGCGCTGAGAGAAAGGGTGAGACGAGGCCCGTCAAAGAAAACGGACAACATGGAGAAGCCCGATCAAGACAAGGGCAATGAGATGGAATGCCCATTTTGTGGCTGGGTGAACAAGGCGGGCGAGTATGAGATGCTGCTGGTGAGTCGCGGCCCTGGACGTTTGCGGTCTCCCTCCGCCCTGCCCCGCCCTGTCTCTCTCCCTCGAGTCGCTTACAGCCCCCCAGCACATAGAAACACTCCACGCCGAGGGGGACTCGCAGTTTGTGGTAAAAGGAGCCGACCCCACCCCGGGTGCCGTCCCCGACGAAGACTGCCAGTATGTCGAGTGTCCCGTCGAGGGCTGTGCCGAGGTGCTTCAGCTCCCAGAACTCGACTACCATCTCGAGCTGCACTCGGAAGAATCGGGCGACAACCTAGATCCAGACCAGGGCACCGAAGCCGAAGCCGAAACCAAGACCTCCGCATTTGGGCCGTCACGGGCTCATCGCGAAGCAGAACGACACCGCCGAGCTGAGCCAGGCTCCGACAAGAACGACCGTCAGGCAAACACAATCTCAGCCTGGAAACGGCTGCTCAAGATGCCCGGTTCCTCGTCTTCCCACAGCATTTTGTCATCAAAACGGTCGCATGGCGAGAAACACGGCGGGACTGGGCGTCCCTCCCGTGGCAGGCGGTTCGGTGTAAGTGGCCGTCCCCGCAATCCGTCCGGCGCACGTACCCCCGGGCTCGGCTGACGTTCATGTAGACATCAATGCTTGGGCAATACGCTCATGAGGACCGCATGCCCGACTGGCTGGTATCGCTGCTCAAGAAGAGCGGCCAAACCGCGTCCCCTCCGGGTGAGTGGGCAGAGGCCATGCCTTGAACACTGAAGTCGACCCTAACCAATCGCCGATAGGCGTCGTCTCTGTGCTTGCCGTATTGCTGGAGCAGAGCTCGTCAACCAAATATGCCTACGTGTGCCATCCCTGTGTACAGCATGTGTCTAAACTGAAGCGCGAGGGTATGTTCCCTAAACACCGTCTCCTCGGCCGCTTGCTGACCATCTCCCAAGGGGGCTTCTGCGGCTATCGAAACATTCAGTCGCTATGTTCGTATATCATTGGTACGGAGTCCCAAGGACATAAACACTTCAACAACACTCTTCCGTCCATCTTTCAGATACAAGACTGGGTCGAGACGGCATGGGACCAAGGGATCAACTCCCATGGTCGCCTCGAGACGGGCGGCATCAAGGGAACCAGGAAATTCATTGGCACTTCTGAGGTAAGCACATACACATTGTGTATACCCCCCCTTGACTCCATTGACACCACATCTCCAGGCCGTGACCATGTTCCGCCTCTTGGGCATCCCCTGCGGCGGGCAGTCAATACGAAACCAAGACCCCGCCAAGTCCGAGGCCCAGCTCATGGAGTACGTCGAGAACTATTTCCAGTCCGGTGTCTACGACGCAACGCAGCGTGTCCGAACCACCAACCTCCCACCACTCTACCTCCAAAACAAGGGTACGCCTCCTACCCCAACCATGCCCGCACAACCCCCCCTCATACTGACACACCCACCCCCCGGGGCGCTAGGCCACTCCCTAACAGTCGTCGGCTTCGAGAAGCTCAAGGATGGCTCCTCGCAGATCCTCGTCTTTGACCCCACCTTCCACGACTCGTCGTACATTATCCGCCTGATCGGCCAGACCTTTGTCCACCCTGTGCCCGACCTCGCGCTGAGGCCGTACCGCCGCGGCACCCGCTATCTCAAGGCTCACAGGGAGTTTGAGGTGCTCAGGTAAGTTTCTCGGTGGAACATTCTTGTTTCTCGCCTGTTGAGGAGAAGAGATGCTGACGGTGGTGTTGGTGGTAGGCTGGAGGTGGAGTCGGCTGGGAAGGAGTAAGTGGCGCGGTGGTGGGTGGGCTTAGAAGGGGGCAGAGAATGGGGGGGAGGGGTGAACGGGTGAATGTGAGATTGTGACTGGTGATTTGGTTCGACTTGGGTATAGCAAGTAGCACGAGGTGAGCGGGCAAGTGGTAGGACTTTTGATCACTCTCTACTAGGGGTGCGCGTCTTGTATTTCTGTCATTTACCGTCATCTATCATTCAGCGCTGCATTACGGGTTTCTAGCCCGACCTCTCCGTCATGAACCAGTCCTGGAGCTTCACCAGCGCCCGGTAGCGGTGCGAGATGTGGTTCTTTTCCGACTTGTCCATCTCGGCGTAGCTGAGCGTCGTCAGTTGGATGCTCTGCTATGGGGCGAGGGGAAGAAGAAAACGCTAAAAACTCACGTCTTGCCGTTGTACTCAAAGATGGGGTCCCACCCTGTCATCCGTCCCGTTTTGTCAGCCAACGGACTCTTGTGAAAGAAAAAAAAGAGAGAAAAAGAGAAAAAAAAAGGAAAGCAAAAACAAGAAGGAACAAAAGGAAGAAAGAAGAGTAAACAAGAAAAGCATACCAAAATGCGTCGGCCCCCTCGCGGGCACAATCTTGCCCTCCGTCACGCCCTGGAACAGAATCGGCTCGTGGCCTGGCCCGGCCGAGTAGCCAAAGGTGCAGACCGCCTTGGCCGACTTGTCGGGGTAGGCGGCGAGCAGGTTGTTGAGGCCCTCGTGGCCAAGGTCGAGGAGGAACCATTTGCTGTGGGGGTGGAGGAGGAGGTGGTGGTGTCAGCGGGAGAGAGGGGGAGATGAAGGGGGGGGGGAGGGGG